>CALYLW010000416.1:109162-146283 GCA_944989445.1 Ampullaceana balthica
GACATTGTTTTATATCTCTCTATGAATTCATTTCCCATCAATGACGCACCACAAAGCACCGAGTCTGATGTATTTGATATGACATTGTGTTTAGAAAAATGAGTAAGGTAAATAAGAAAATTGTAATGTAAAACAAAATTAAGTGAAATGGTATTTAAATTCTATAACTCATACTATTAATAACGCTTGTATTATAAATATCTCATTGTCGGTAAATAAAAATTAGTGAATAGAAAATAAAATTTATAGAAATTATCGGTTTTTAAAATCATAATTAATTGTAAAAATATGAAAACTCTAAAATGTATTTATTTAGTCTGGTTAATGTGAATGTGCATATTTTGAATGGATTGGATAATACATATATACTGTTGTACAAAATAACAACATTTATTTAATCCAAGCGGCACGCCACTTGACTTCGATCCCTAGAATTAGGGAAACAATGTCAATAAATTGCTAGCATTGTTGGAACTTCTGCTACAAGTAAGATTCAGATCTGGATTGTGGCCATTAAATAATTAATAAAATTATCTCACACTGTTGGCTGTGGTAGGTGTGGGGAATAGTGGTTAGAAATGAGCCATCAAACTATAATATCAACAAAATATCAACTTTCCTGTCACCACAGCCTTTTAACAAAATATAAATTCAAGTAGAGAACTTTAGGGAAGTAACCCAACAAATAAAGACTCCCTGTGTTAAAGGGACGCTACCGCACTAGAGTTGATGCCCTTGACAACGTGACGTACGTCAATGACACGGGAGAGTTATGCCCTCACCCATTTAGAAAATATCACGTGTTTCCGTCCACTCTCTCAGTTCAGAGCTCTCCTGTCAGAGGAAGCTTAACGGCTTTCACAAGTGGAGTTTACTCGGGGGAGCTTACCAAGAGGCTGTACAGATTGGAGGTCAACGTCTACATATCAGGGTCGTCACGTGAAACACACACACACACATATATATATATATATATATATATATATATATATATATATATATATATATATATATATATATATATATATATATATATTAGGTCTGTGGAAATTAACGATTAATTTCTCGATTAATCGTTAAAGTTTTTTAACGATTAAATTATTTTTTAACGATTAATCGACCCATCACTTACAAATTTTTTGTAGTCAAAAAGTAACAATATTAAATAAATAAAAAATAGCGGCCGACAAATAATAACATATTTCCTGACGATTACGCGAACATTTTGGTTTTCAACTATGGACTGACGGGAATGTTCAAAATGTTGATAAAGTTTGCCTACCATGGTTCTAATATATAGCTTACTTATCAAACCAAATGAAAAGCGTATTAAGCTAATGGCCGTAATGGAGTCTGACTAAGAGACAGAAAATGACGACAGATCTGATGAATTACTGCGTTACAAAATGGAGATGAAACTTCCTTAATCCATTAACACCGATATCCGATTATGTCATTCCTTGCCAAGAGTGTTTTGTACATACCAGTTAACTCAGTTCCATGAGAATGATTGTTTTGTTCGGCTGGTTATATTGTCAATTAGACCCGCTCATCACTTGAACCAAATAATGTCAAAACACTTGTCTTTTTGCGTTGTTGGTTAAAAGATGACATATAAAGGTGACATTCTAGTGTTTAGATTTTCAACAATAACGTTTAATAAGTGTTACTTATGACATCATAAATTTTAATTTTTGGATTTAATCGACATCAACGAATAATTAATCGTTAAATTTTCTAAAGTTAACGATTAAATTTAAATTAATCGTTAACAACCCTAATATCTTATCTTATCAATACAGACGCTCCTTCTATGCAGAAGATAGTTGCGTCCACAGACCATGACAGATGATCTGTTGGCAAGTGATGCAGCATTCACAGGCCACGGCTTTGTGGGTTCCACGCATTACCCAGCCGCCTAACTACATGTTAGGTACCCATTCGGAGCGGGGTGACTCAGGGACGCCCTAGGCCCCGGGAACAAACCCTTGCCTTCACATTCGAACCCGTGACCATCGGTACGACAGTCCAGTGCGCTGCCACTCGACCACCGCGTAATATATACATATATATATATATATATACATATATATATATATAGTTTATTTGACAAGCAATGGTAATAAGCAAGCAATTTTTTTCCATACTTTTTAAATTTACATTTGTACATTATCTACAACAATTTAATAATGAGAAATGAAAGGTTTTATTATAACTATTTTTGCTTTAGGGAATCACTTGATAGTAAATTCCTCAAAAGCCCTCAAAATATTTTAGTACTTGTAAAATTGCTTCATTTATTATACATGCATACATTAGTTAAAGAAAATACTATCAATGTTGTTGTCTTATTTAGTAATTTGACCTTGACTTTACTTTACCAACGTGTTCTACTTGTAATTCAATAAATTCAATTCTTTTATTTACAATGAAAAAAGTATATAGAATAAAGTAAATGTATTCAAATTAAAACTTACACATTCTTTTAAAAAGACATCAAGTACTTTCTCTATGGAGTTAAGGATAAACAACTCATTTTTTTTCGTAACATTATGTATGTTTGACACTATCACTTTTGATAGGAAATGATGATGACAGTAACCATCCAACCCTTATTCTGTAATGGTTATTGTTCTTTGGTGGACAATTTGTTCTCGATTCAATTGATCGACTCTAACATTTCATGTCTTTGTAGTCATTTATATGAATAATAACACAGATTGAGGACCGTTCACTGACTATTTTAGCGCGTATCTTAGTGACAGAAAGAATACGTGTATGTAGTTGATTGTAACTGACGAGAGGGCGAAAGACAGAAATAAGATCACGATGATAGGAAGTACAGCGTCACATTAAATACATTAAAACTACAAAAAAAAGTTGTATACGAAATAATTTGACGTCGTTAACTGTTATATATTGGATTGACTAACATGTTATAAACAATTTAGAGACCATTTTGTATACATTTTTTCTATGAATTATTCTAAATTATCATCTCATGTTATATTATCTGTTTCAGACTATTATACTACACAGAAGATTATTGCGTCCTAACCTTCAATACAGTGTGATGTTGTCCTTGAACATTTAATAGAGTTTTAAATGTTAACAGAATATTGGTTTTAAATGTTAACAGAGTATTGGTTTTAAATGTTAACAGAGTATTGGTTTTAAATGTTAACAGAGTATTGGTTTTAAATGTTAACAGAGTATTGGTTTTAAATGTTAACAGAGTATTGGTTTTAAATGTTAACAGGGTATTGGTTTTAAATCTTAACAGAGTATTGGTTTTAAATGTTTATAGAGTATTGGTTTTAAATGTTAACAGAGTATTGGTTTTAGATGTTAACAGATTTTTGGTTTTAAATGTCAACACAGAATTGGTTTTAAATGTTAACAGAGAATTGGTTTTAGATGTTAACAGATTTTTGGTTTTAAATGTCAACATAGAATTGGTTTTAAATGTTAACAGAGTATTTATTTTAGTTGTTAACAGAGTATTGGTTTTAAATGTCAACAGAGAATTGGTTTTAAATGTTAACAGAGTATTGGTTTTAAATTTTAATAGAGTATTGGTTTTAAAAAATAACAGAGTATTGATTTTAGATGTTAACAGAGTAATGGGTTTAAATGTCAACAGAGAATTGGTTTTAAATGTTAACAGAGTCTTGGTTTTAAATGTCAACAGAGTATTGGTTTTAAATGTTAACAGAATATTGGTTTTAAATGTTAACAGAGTATTGGTTTTAAATGTTAACAGAGTATTGGTTTTAAATGTTAACAGTGTATTGGTTTTAAATGTTAACAGAGTATTGGTTTTAAATGTTAACAGAGTATTGTTTGAAATGTTAATAGAGTATTGGTTTCCTAGGTTTCCTCAAGCAACCCATTCCATGACCGAATTCATATTTAAAAAAGGAAAGTTAAAAATGCGTATCTCAAGGATCACCTCTACATTATTACGTTCTGTATTGTTCGATTAGTTCTGCAGATATGATGTAAAGTTCATCAATGAAGGAATGCTTATATTAACTTTGAGATGGTTTTATTTGTTATTGCTTGTCATGAATCAAACATCAATCATATAATAAATAATGTATAATGATAAAAACATCAAAATAGTAAATGTGCTACGACGACTCATTGATTATCATATGTCGTATGGATATGTTTATATCTCAGTAAAGAAACCCTCTTTTAAAAATTAAAAAAAACAAACAATGTTTTCACTGGGGCTTGAACCCAGGACCTTCCCCGTATAAAGCGGACGTGATAACCAGTACACTACGAATCTCACGTTATTTTTTGAAGGAATAATGCAAGTGAACGCAAGGACCATTTTTGGTCTCGAGACATTGGTCGACCCCAGCGAGGGTCATTCGTCATGCTCGTTTGCACATACTCGCTTTGGTGAAGGGGGCGGGAAGAGTGTTAGAGAGTCGGCGTACGAGAGTGGTGTCCCGCATGGTTGGGCGACGTAGAGAATTATATATACAGATATATGACTAACATTGTTTTCTTTTGAAGTGTGCATCTCATTACGTCATAGTAATTCCATAGAAAATTATAAGATATCTAATTGCTATGAACTCCTTATTTTGATGTTTCATTAAACATATTAATATAGTTATTATGTTAAATTAAATTTAATTTAACATAATAATATATTCATACCAGCCAACTAATAATTGTTTGCTTGATTTGACATAATCATATAATCATACCAACCAACTAATAAATGTTTGCTTGATTTAATATAATCATATAATCATACCAGCCAAATAATACATGTTTGCTTGATTTAACATAATCATATATTAAAACCAACCAACTAATTAATTTTTGCTTGATTTAACATAATCATATAATCATACCAGCCAACTAATACATGTTTGCTTGATTTAACATAATCATATATTAAAACCAACCAACTAATAAATGTTTGCTTGATTTAACATAATCATATATTAAAACCAACCAACTAATTAATGTTTGCTTGATTTAACATAATCATATAATCATACTAAACAACTAATAAATGTTTGCTTGATTTAACATAATCATATAATCATACCAGCCAACTAATAAATGTTTGCTTTATTTAACAAAATCATTTCTTCATACCGACCACCCAAAGACCCAACACAGCTGTGCTGGTCTGTGACACCATGTGGCCGTTACATCAGTAGCAGGTGGAGTTACTGATCAGTTTAACGTCTTGTCAAGACGGGACACACTTTGATCATGAAGCAGAAAATTGTAAGTAACATGAATGTTAAAAAAAACTACTCATGTTAATGTTAATTATACGATTTAATCATGCACTTCGAATTGAATAAGATAAAGCAGACTGGTTAGTCCCATTACATTTTTGTTTAATGATGCTATTTGAATTGAATAAGATAAAGTAGATTTGTTAGTTCAAATACATTTTTGTTTTATGGTGCCATTCGAATTGAATAAGATAAATTAGATTGGGTAGTCCCATTACATTTTTGTTTAATAATGCCATTCGAATTGAATAAGATAAAGTAGACTGGTTAGTCCCATTACATTTTTTTTAATGATGCCATTCGAATTGAATAAGATAAAGTTGATTGGTTAGTCCCATTTTTGCGATGGTTACCTAATTTACTTTAATTGACCTGTCAAAAGCCACACAATTACAGTCAATGAGCATGGCTAAAATTAAACCAGTTTCATTTATTTAAACATATTATATTTATTTCTATATTTGTAAATCGATTAAAAATGGAAAGAATAATAGTAATATTTTCTCTTAATAAATTGAACTTTTGAAACAATTTTGAAACCATAATAAAAAAAATTATTTAAAAAATTACTTCCTTATTTTTTGTTAGAAATGTATCATTGATTTGTTTTCATCAAGAGTCCTGTAAGTTCTATTGTTTATGTTGATACATTATCGTAGCTGGCTCTAGAAATAGAATTTGTTGGCATGACAGCTGCAATCTTCTCATTTTAAAGGACTTTTTTCAGCACACATCTTTTGTTTGTGTTTTGTTTATTAGCTTGTTCCACAAGAGTGAAACTATCTGCGAGGAAATGTGTTTTTCTCATTAGCGTGTTCCACAAGAGTGAAACTATCTGCCAGGAAATATGTTTTGTTCATTAGCTTGTTCCACAAGAGTGAAACTATCTGCCAAGAAAATATAAATCGCTTACTTATCACCATTGCTTGTCAAAGAAACCATATTATATGCATATATGGGTCACTTGACACGTCTTATGTGTAGGCGTTAACCTCCAATCTGTACAGCCTCGTGCTAAGCTCCTCTGAGTAAGTCCACGTGTGAAAGCCGTTAAGCTTCCTCGGACAAGAGAGCTCTGAACTGAGCAGAGTCGGCGGAAACACGTGGTATTTTCTCAATAGGTGAGCGCATAACTCTCCCTTGTCAATAACGTCCATCAAGGGTCAAGTGCATTAACTCTAGTGCGGTGGCGCCCCTTTAACACAGGGAGTATTCATTTGTTCGGTTACTTCCCTAAAGTTCTCTACATGAATTTATATTTTATTAAAAGTCTGGAATGACAGGAAAGTTGATATTTTGTTGATATTATAGTTTGATGGCTTATTTCTAACCACTATTCCCCACACCTACCACAGCCAACACTGTGAGATACTTATATTAATTATTTAATGGCATCAATCAAGTTCTGAATCTTACTTGTAAAAGAAGATCCCTGGACGCATATCTAGTTATATGATCCTACACTTGCCTTTGGTTATCTATTTAAGTGGTATTATTTTATTACCTATCGATCACTACCAAAAGAAAAAAAATGTAAACAATAAAAAACCACCCCAAAAAAAGACTTTCGCCTAGTGAATCTATTCAACTATTTAGTGTAATACATCGTATATTGTCGTTCTTAAAAGTAAATATAATATATTGTAATTATATGAAAGGAAAAAATGAAAACATGATCTAGATAGGTGCAGTAACAGATTTTATAAGATCATATCATTGTCACACATCAACTACCATAATAAATAGTTCATTAAAAATAGAGAATCCTAAAATTAGCAGAAATCACTTAGTTATGTAAGAAAACACCAAATCAATTTGCACTTTGTATTTTTACTCTGAATGGAAGAGTTAAATAAAGGTCTATAAATAGCCTGAACTATGGACACGAGCTTGTTCTCAACAGTCTCAGTGTATACACGGGTAGGTGAATGTTGGCAGTTTTTAGAAATTGTATCCCTAATTTTAGGGATCGAAGTCAAGTGGGTTACCACTTGGATAAAATAGAAGTCGTTCTATTGTCAACAAGTGTAAGAAAAGAAATCTACGCCCTCAAAAATTAGCCATCCATATTACTCAGACTATTTAAATAAATTTATTAGTTTTCATATCTTGAAATAATTATCATTTTAAAAATCCACAATTTCTTTGAATTTTATTTTTACATGAATGAATTCTAATTCACATGCAGCGAAAAATTATAATACAGAAGTGATTAATGTTATGTGTCATAGAACTTAAATACCGTTTCAATTAATTTTGTTTTAAGTAAAGATTTTCTTATGTAATGATGCTCAGTTTTCTTAACACAATGACATATTAAATAAATCACACTCGGTGCTACGTGGTGCGCCACTGATGGAATACAATTTAAATGCACGTCAAATACAATTTTATTAAATTGATTGTATATTGAAAGGATATTTTTCATTGCATATGTATACATAATAATATGTATTTTATTTTTCAATAGCGCTACAATGAATCCATCGTAAGCTTCTAATATTTAATGATGGTGTTTTCTAAGAACAATAACAAATATTACATTCAAATACGCTGGAGTAACAACATTTTATAGCATACGTGGTCTTAATATTTAAAATATACTGGTGAAATAACCAATTTACTAACGATAGTTTAATAAATGCTAATACAAGTGCAGTTTTTTTCTCAGATATGTCATAATATTAATTCCCAATTCTTCTTCAACATTATATATTATACAACGTTAGAGAAGATTAAAACATGGGTGTCAGGGTATGTGAATCACTGCGAATGATTGTTGTGAGATTGTTGTGAGTCATTGTTGTGACTCGGGTCAAGGCGTGACTTGACAAGAGTTCACTTGTCAATAATGGTGTTAATTGTATTCACTCGGTATGACAGTTAGACAGCCGTGTTGTGTATATATAGTGTGGTGTGAGACAGAGAGGGAGAGACGTGTGAATACTGACCGAGTGCAGAGGTCCATAGTCCTTGTTAGGACTAGCATTAGGATATAGAGCGTTGGCTCTGATAGCTGGGGACACATCGAGGTGGCTCGAGTGTTCAGCGTATTAGGGAAAGAGAGTCCGTTTATGCACTTAGGAGTGAGAGGACATTGTTACTAGATTCCGTCGTGTACCTGAATCTGATGATGTAATATGTATTGCTGAATGAATAAAGGATTGAAATATACAGTGAACAAGAGTCGAGACTTCGTCTTACTTTATCCAGAACCCTAGAACGCAACAGAATCCCAACAATATCTTGTCCGACATGTGGACGCACCTTTTGTGTAAGAATGGGGCCAATAATCCATCAAAGGAAGTAGAACGCAATAATCTTCTGTATAGAAGGAGCGTCAGTAACAGATAAGATAAAGGAAATACGTGGGTGCCTAAGCACATATAAACATGATGAAAGGGGCCCTCGTCGATCGCGATGGACAAACAAGGAAGAGTTAAAGCTAAAATTTAGTTTAAACTTAGTTTATATTAAGTTTTATATGTGATATATTTGGTTTTGAATTGTGTCTGTTTAAGATTCGGTGTGCATTTGTTTGTTGAGTATTACATTACTTCTTCACTGCTTATGAACCTACGTGTGGTAGAAAATCAGCAGCTCCAAATCTAGTGCTCTTCATGGGTCAAACATTCATCTACTTTCATATTAGACAAACAAATAGTCCGGAATCTAGTGCTCTTCATGGGTCAAACATTCAGTTACTTTCATATTAGACAACAATGTAGCCCAGAGACAAAACTAAGCCAAAAGTAAACAAAGCTGGACAGACTGTATCACATGACTGCATACAAACAAAAAATTTTAGAACACTTTGCTACTTAAATATCGTTTAAAATACTTTATAAAATTTACTAAATGTGTTCTTCAATAGTAAGATGTTTTAAGATGATTGCTTTTTTAGATAGCCATAACGAAAAATTGAGATCGAAAATACATTATAGGGCTTTCTAAGAATAAATTGTATGATGTATAGTTATATGCACTTGGTTACTATTGAGGCTAATAGAGTGGAACCCTTGTGAACTTTTGAAGAGTACTTTTAATTGATAGTGACAAGGGTCAATAATGTTGCCAAAACCTGGTTGGAAGTAAATTTATCTTAGCCACTGTTAATATGCTTTTAAGACTCACTTAGGCTGAACTTCTATATTAAATTTTAAATTCAATCCTTGCGATTTTTTAACTATAGGAATATCTGAAAAACTAGTTAATTGCATACGTAAATTTATGATATAAAAAAACAGGGTATTAGTAGGCCTGACAAGACGTAACACAACAGCGAACGTTTCGGCAAAGAGCCTTCCTCAACGGACAAATAGTAAACACATGAAAAGAAAAACACGGAATAATAATAGAAAAAAACACTAAGCTGCGGTGAAATCCAAGCAGTCCAGTAGGGATAAAGAAAGAAGAGAAAAGAAAGAGCTTATATAGGACCAGATTGTCTTCCCTAAGGGGGTATTCAAGATTAGGAATGGCTATCTTTGTACCATATGTTTGTTAACAGGAAGAATGATTTACCTTAGCTGGCTAAATGGTACAAATGATTGTTTTGGATTAATTGCTTAATAATTTGCCTTGAAATAAAAGATGTATTTAAAGTACTAAAACGAGGATTTTAAAGAAGAAAATGGAATATGTATTGAAGTATTCTACTCCTGCGTAAGAGCGGAAGATATAGTTTAATATAGAAGGGCATATTTGTGAACTATTTGAAGGTTACATTTCATTGGTAGGGTCAGGGGTCAATAATATCACCACTCCCTGGGTGGAATTAACACTATTGGTAGTGGCAGAAGTCAATAATATCACCCATCCCTGGGTGGAATTAACACTATTGGTAGGGGCAGGATTCAATAATATCACCCATCCCTTGGTGGAATTAACACTTTTGCTTAGCCACTTTTAATATCCGTTTAGCATAACTTAAGCTAATGCATAAGGGGGAAATTTTAAGTCCAAACTTTGCAATTCAGCATGTGCCTTTTTTTACAAATAAACTCACGCCTAACTTCACCTTGGTATCAATATTCGCATAAATAATTTCTTGCTCAATAAAAAATATCCGATTCGACCTAAACTAAGGTCATGCATAGACTGAAATAGAAATGTGTTTTTGGAGAGCATTATCCTTGAAACAAAGGAATCATTTGAAATGCTATTTAAGGGAAGGCGAATAATGAAATTTAAACTTTAACACAATCATATATATATTTACCCTCAATTATGTATGACTGTGGCCTAACGCTAAGGGACATCACTCTGCTCTTTTTAAAAATTGAAAATATAGACTTAAAATTATAATCATTTTGGTTTTCAGATTAACATTAAACAAACAACGCACGAACCTTTGACGTCATCATTTGCGTTGTAAACGGTGCTGACTGACTCAAAGAGTTATTTTTTGGTGCAGTAATTTTGGTGCGCTGCTTTCTAAAATTAGTTAAAAAATCGTGTGGTGATTAGCACTGTAAAAAAATATTATATAAATACTTTAAGTACATTTCAGAAATATTTCGGATTGACCATATAAGGATAAGTTACATGGGCTTTTGACCCCAAAATAATTGGGCGCCTTGGCGCCCTGCAACCCCTATTATAAAATACTTTGTGTACATTTAAGAAAGTTTAATATTACGTATTTATGATACAAGGACAAGTTAGTTGGGCTTTTGAAAAAGTTTTGGCACCGTAGGCGCCCTAAAAAAAGTTGGCGCCGCAGAGCACAATCTAGTATTTGGTATATTTCTAGAACAATGCGTTATCATGCCACATGGTTCGAGTAGTAACTGTATAGTTGACTAAAGTGGAAATATATTTACTGTAAAGAAATACCACGGGATCTAGCTCCATTTAAGTGCGTATTCTATCTAAAAAAACTTTAACAACAAACCATACGTGGAAAGGTTGTTATGATTTTATTTTAGTATTATTGTGCATAGTGGCCGTTATGTCTGCCTAAAGACAATTTTTGTTTTAGGTAAAGAATGTGTTTCACTAAATAGCAGTGTTCTTTGAAAATGAATAAACATTCTTGAAAATTGTAACATCATTCATTCTGATTTAAAAACTGATGGCTACTTAGTTTATTTTATATATGGAGGCTTTGCAATATAATCTTTTTTATAAGCTGGAAAAAGCTGCATTAAAATATATATTTGTTACGGCCGAAGCCCAAAATTGGCCATTTCGTGAAATGGCCGACCAATTTGCGAAATTGGCCGGCCAAAGCCCAAAGAAAGATGACATAAGCAGATTGAAAGTTGACTAGTAAAATATAACACTTAACATTGATAGTTAATTTCAAATGATAAAAATTAGATACAAAAGTTACACTTATAAAGTATAGTAAACTATTTCTTTCTGTTATCACTCATTACAACAGGATGAACTTTTATGACATTTTGAATTACATAATCGTTTGTTCTTCACACACTTAGTACTGCAATAGCATTGAGTGTAGGCTTGGCCATCAATCAGGGATTAGGAAGACGTGACTATTCGTAATGATTTTTTTTCTGTGCCCCTTTGATTCTAGTGTGAGCTGTTTCTCGCGTACAATGCAAAACTCTCTTCTGGAATACCATTTTTTGAGAACACCATGTTCTGTTCCTAGCTTGTAGAAGCCAACCTTAACATTCATGACAACTGCAAGAATGCTTCTTGGATCACCTTGACCTCTGTCAACATCTGGTATACGAACATGGACGTTATCTCCAACTTTCACTAGTGGGAATTTTGTATCTGCATTTCTAAACATCTTCGCAGCTTGACCTTTAAAAACTGTGGTGAGCTGCTGACCTCAACTTCCTGATTTATTATTTATTATGTTAAAGCCTGCAAGTTATTTTACCTCCGCATCTTTCTTCTGTTTTACTGCAGATTCAACAACTTGCATGTTGATCTATGCTGCAGAATTCATAAAAATGGACCAAACTACACACTTTTTTTCACATACTATACACACCTTTTTTGCATATCTATATTCAGGCAGCCGGTCGGAAATTTCCGATGGACCATTGGCTGGCCAGTTCGTTGAATGACCAAACTTCGGGCTTTGGCCCTAACATATATATATCAGTTTCAATATAAATCGAAAGAAAAACAATAAACATTTATATTAATGTCAAAGTACCTGCTAATTTGTATTTCATTCATACTTGAAGGAAATATCACGAAAAGTAATTTAACATGACTTAAATAATTGTAAATGAGACGATCAATTTCTCTGAATTTCTTATTTTCTCTTATGTTTAATATTTTTTTAAAAATGTGTACATAGTTTTGATGTTATTTGTCTTGAGAAAGGAAAATAATCCCCAGCGAATTAGAGTTACACAACTGTAACGGATCTTGATTATTCTGGTACAGCCGTTTGAGAAAAGCACATGCGTTTTTAAATCAAACACGCCAAAACTGATAGGAATAATTCAAAATCATTATGTTTTCTATTTCCTCGACTAGGTATGTCGTTTTTCTATGAAAAAGATGGTTGCAGTCTCAATATCCAAATTAAGTGATTTGTTTATACACATCTCAATATCCAAATTAAGTGATGTGTTTATACTCATCTCAATATCCAAATTAAGTGATGTGTTTATACTCATCTCAATATCCAAATTAAGTGATGTGTTTATACTCATCTCAATATCTAAATTAAGTGATGTGTTTATACTCATCTCAATATCCAAATTAAGTGATGTGTTTATACTCATCTCAATATCCAAATAAAGTGATGTGTTTATACTCAATTCAATATCCAAATTAAGTGATGTGTTTATACACATCTCAATATCCAAATTAAGTGATGTGTTTATACACATCTCAATATCCAAATTAAGTGATGTGTTTATACTCATCTCAATATCCAAATTAAGTGATGTGTTTATACTCAATTCAATATCCAAATTAAGTGATGTGTTTATACACATCTCAATATCCAAATTAAGTGATGTGTTTATACACATCTCAATATCCAAATTAAGTGATGTGTTTATACTCATCTCAATATCCAAATTAAGTGATGTGTTTATACTCATCTTAATATCCAAATTAAGTGATGTGTTTATACTCATCTCAATATCCAAATTAAGTGATGTGTTTATACACATCTCAATAACCAAAGTAAGTGATGTGTTTATGCTCATCTCAATATTCAAATTAAGTGATGCGTTTATACTCATCTCAATATCCAAATTAAGTGATGTGTTTATACACATCTCAATAACCAAAGTAAGTGATGTGTTTATGCTCATCTCAATATTCAAATTAAGTACTGCGTTTATACTCATCTCAATATCCAAATTAAGTGATGTGTTTATACTCATCTCAATATCCAAATTAAGTGATGTGTTTATACACATCTCAATAACCAAAGTAAGTGATGTGTTTATGCTCATCTCAATATTCAAATTAAGTACTGCGTTTATACTCATCTCAATATCCAAATTAAGTGATGTGTTTATACTCATCTCAATATTCAAATTAAGTGATGTGTTTATACTCATCTCAATATCCAAATTAAGTGATGTGTTTATACTCATCTCAAAAACAAAGTATTCTTATTTTTATCGTGCTTACCCGTAGCAAAACAGAAAAAAAATAAAATATTAATAATACCATGAAGGATTTAAACAAATATAGCAATAATAATATTAATAAGTTTATAATTAACTTAAAGCTCTTTACATAAAATTTTTAACTTACGTTATTATCAATGCTTATTACTAGACTTCTCAAAAGCATTTGACAAAGTTCACCACCTTAGTTTACTTAAAAAACTTAACTACTTTGGAATCTCAGGTTCCTTACATCACTGGATCCAAGACTTCCTTTTGGGCAGGGAGCAAACTGTAATAATTAATGGATCTAAATCTGCACCAATAAAGGTTAACTCAGGAGTTCCACAAGGAACTGTGCTAGGTCCCTTACTCTTTTTAATTTATATAAATGATTTACCCAACAACATCTCAACAGGTACAAAAGTTAGGTTATTTGCTGATGATTGTATAATCTATAGAACAATTAAATCAGAACAAGATAGCAAAATTTTACAAAAAGACTTAGATGAATTGATAAAATGGGAAACTAACTGGAGTATGTCTTTCCACCCAGAAAAGTGTCAACTGTTAAGAGTAACAAAGAAAAAGAAACAAATAAATTCAAAATATTACATTCATGGAAAAGAACTGACCCAAACTAAAGATGCAAAATACTTAGGAGTCTTAATAAATGAGAAACTATCATGGAATCCCCATGTCAATGAAGTTATTAAAAAATCAAACAAAACCTTAGGCTTTATAAAAAGGAACTTTAACAAATGTAATAGAGATATAAAACTAAAATGCTACCTCACTTTGGTGAGACCTGTACTAGAATATGCATCTTCTGTATGGGACCCATCCACCAAAGAAAACATTGATAAACTAGAACAAATTCAAAAAAGAGCTGCCAGATTCATTACTGGAGAATATTCGAAACTGACAAGAGTAACACCATTAGTTAAATCATTAAACCTTGAAACACTAGAGGATAGAAGAACCAAGAGCAAAGTAGTAATCATACATAAAGCAATTAATTCTAATTTAGAAATACAACACAAAGATAACTTAATACAACCCTCAGATAGACATAAGGATAAAAACACCTTTCTTATTCCGTATGCAAGAACAAACACATACAAGTTTTCCTTCTTCCCGTCCGGAATTCGGGCGTGGAATGGGTTGCCTGAAGAATCCAGGAAAACCAACACTTTATCAACATTTAAATCTCTAATAAAAATGCAGGACTAAACACAAACCATAGATAAGCGTAGGACGCAATAATCTTCTGTATAGAAGGAGCGTCTGTAAACAGATAAGATAAGATATGATAACGAATGCATTTAATGTAAAACTTTCATAAACTAAATACAACATTTAATAACATTATGGTGTACATAAGCTACGTTTATCATTTAAAGAAATACGGTATATTTGTTGCTAAGTACATTACGAAGAGGTTTGCTTTTTAATGCAGTCAAGAAAGCTTTCGTAGTCTTGTATGCAGCTTTATTTAGTTTGTGTGTGTTTGTGTTTAGAATCGTTAGAAAATGACTACGAAATAAGCAGAATTCTTAAAGTGCATTAGTTTCTTCATAACAGTCACAATAACAGTAATGTAAGTATAGTACATATAAAATACAAATTCACGTGTAACAAATTGGATGATGAAAAGTTCAATATGTTTTGTCGGTAAAGAGCAATGAAAACATTCGTATTAAAGAAATTTGTATCGCCATATTTGATGTGCAATAAAAGTCGAATAGTCGCGGCACCAAAGAGCACTAGAACTGATTTATTTAATGTAACCTTGTACTCTATGGCGGGTTAAGGGGGGGGGTGAACGGGCTAAAGCCAGGGGCCCCCGATGATTTAGGGCCCCCAAATTTAGTATAATTTATAATAAAGGTGGACAAATGTTTGCATGAATCCCTAACAATATCATAAATTAAATAAATAAATAAAATATTATCTATTAATCTGATCGCTATTCGGATCCGTAGCCTCAGTTTCGAAAAACTTGATTTGATTGGGTCAATAAGAGAACATATTAATGAATACTATTTATATCTTTTAAATTTTGTTCAAACATCAGGATCTTGTGGTCTTGAGGCAGCGTGTTGTATTGTGGTGCAAGCGGTAGCGGGCTCGATTCCCGGCCGAGGCCATATTTTTTTTTCATTTGTCTAATTATCTTTTTACACTCAGTTTTAGTTTCCGGGCAAACAGTTATTTCTTTGTGTTCGTATTTTTTTATAAATCCGATCCCGGAGTACAGACACATTATGAACAAGGAACCAATGGACTATCTAGTTACAAGTTACAGTCTTATATTAGCTGCTAGCAATCATTTAATTTAAAGAGACGCTAGCTGGATAGGGCCCCAGTTTGAATTGCAGCTAGTGGCCCCGTGCAGTCTTAATTCGTCCCTGCTTGTACTTGTGAAATCGTGGCTGGCAAGACCAATAAGAAGATTTTTTTCTTACTTTAAAAAAATTGAAATCATCATTTATTTATAATTCGTATAGACATACTATTATTTACTTTTAATACCCAAATGCTTCTGTGTATATAATTAATACAAAACAAATATAAATGACAATAGATAAATGAATATACATTATTTTTTTTAAAATTTAAAACTACGAAAACCGAAAATTTAATTTACTTACTGTTATATATGCGCCTGTCTCTCTTTAAACTTCGTATATATGTCAGTTACTTAAAGGTAACTACTGTATTATGCCCATTTAAGCGGTACGCCACTTTTCTTCGATCCCTATCAGTAGGGATAAAATGTAATTTAATCAAACATATTTTCCTACTCCTGCTATCTCCTAATTTCAACTAAAACAAAGTCGTGTCTCTAATTTCTGTGATATTACTATTTCAGAGTATTTATGAAATAAAGAATGTAAGGATGGATATTTTTTTTTCAATATTAACCTTGTCTTTGTTGCTCACATGACACATACTTTATTGGCTCGATAGTGTCTAGAGACAATTAGTATCATATGACACATACTTTATTGGCTTCATAGTGTCTAGAGACAATTAGTATCATATGACACATACTTTATTGGCTCCATAGTGTCTAGAGACAATTAGTATCGCGCCTTTAACGTTGAGCAATACGGGAAATTGATCTCGTGGCTTAGATCAATTAAGTGTAACTTTCAATGTTGAATCGACACTAAGTGTAGACAGTGAACATTTATAACATCTGTGTAATTAAAATAATGGGGTGACTGTAGACATTTTTATTTTATAACATCCGTTTTTATTAACATGGGGATTAGAGAATGTAGACATTTCATTAACACTAGAGAATCCTCAAATTTGCAGAAAGTATGTAGTCTAGTTATTTCAACAAAGAAAATGTAAATATTATTCTCTTTTACTCTGAATGGACAAGTTTTATGAAATACATAAAATCTATAAATAGCTTGAACTATGAACACGAAAATGTCCTCATTAAGCTCGGTGTATACCTGGGTTAGGGGAATGCTCGCATTTTATTTACATACTATACCTAATAGTAGGGATCGAAGTAAAGTGGCTTGCCACTTTCATGAAATAGAAGACTTTCTATTTCCAGTCACCATTACGAGGTGTATGCCGCGATGGACAGAATGAGAAATACACATTTAACACTAAATATAAAAATTGCATAGTTTACATTTTTTTAAAAGAACATGCTTTTGAAATACATTCTCATTTTAAAACTTTATATTTCTTTGAATAAAATTTACGATTCATACAATAAATTATTTCTAAAACACAAGTGACTAATATTATGTGTCATAGAATTTAAAATACATCCTGATTGATTTTTTAAATACTAAAGATCTTATTTATCTTGCTGAGTTTTCTCAAAGCAATGTGATATTAACTACATCAGTCACGGTGTTTTTTGGTGCGTTACAACGGGAAATACAATTTTAAATGCACGTCCACTATGAAACCCTTTTATATATTGCGTATAAGCGCGTCTGTTAGTGATTGCTATGTGAGGTAACAATCGATTTTTTAAAATTTTTAAATTGAAAATATAGACATGAAATCATAATAATTCTGGTTTCGAGATTAACAGAGCGTCTTGTGTTTAGCGCCTTCAAATATAATGTGGCGTGACGTCATTATTTGATCTTATATTAATTTGGGAAAAGAGAACAATGTAAAAAGGGCAGTGGTTTATTTGATGTTATTGATTTTTTTCATGTGTGTGTGTGAAAGAATGTGTATTTTCTAGTGTATGTTTGTATTAGTTGTCAACATTTCTTTGTAAATAGAGGGGGACCTTAAAAAATTTTGAAGGGTATATTTCAAAAATAAAATAACCCACATCTGAGTCGAACTAATTTTATCTTAGCCACTGTTGCCATTCTATTAAGCATAACTTGAGGTGAACTTTTAGAATAAATTTTCAGTTCAATCCTCGACAAGTAACTATAGAAATACATGAATAAAAAATGATATAAGGGCAGACAAAGTATCAAACTAACATTTTAATATAAGTTTTTATACACCTATGTAAATTATCAGACGGAAAAAAAGTTATACCGGCTATAGACAACAATAAATTTCTTAAAATTAAATAAATAAATAGAACAATGCACCTGGAACCGTATTTGATGCCTGTTACAAGTGATTTGTGATAAAAATAATGGCACATGTTTGTTAGGCGTAAGATTCATTTACCTAAGGGGGTGACATAATACAAATAATTGTTTTGGATCGATTGCTATATAAACTGTCTTAAGAAAATGTGTATATAAAGTAAACACTCAGGGATCTTAAATAAGAAAATCGAATGTGTATACACTGGCGTAATAGTGAGGCTAATAAGCGGAATAGTTATTTCTATAAAGAGGGGAAACTTTGAGAACTATTTGAAGGATGCTTTTCATTTATAAGGGTATAAGTTACTAATATTGCTGAACAATGGTTGGCAACAACACTGTTTCTCAGTTAAACCAGCAATGTAAGTTTTAAGCCAAAACGTTCTACTCAACATGTGTCTTTTAAACAAATAAACTATATTCCCCAACCCCCTACCCTAGGTATCAATATTCAGGTAAATATTACATAGCTTTATAAAACATATCCAATTTGTTCTGAACAAAGGTCGTGCATAAACTGTAAAGGAATGGAAGTTGTGATTTAACGGGTAGACGAATGATACAACTTATTTTTTAAATATATATATATATTTATATTAATATTGCTAGAATAATGCTATAGTATGGTACGTGCTTTGGTAATAACTGTTGAGTTGTTTATAGGTGCAAGTTTGTGTGTTGTATTTGGGCGCGTGTGTGTTTTGGTTAGTACTGTCTGCTAATGTTGAGCCTCTAACAAGACTACCAGTTTTATCATCTTAAACCATTCATATGTGTTTGATATTACTGCTTGACAGTTTTCTTTATTGTAATATATTATCGGTTTTAGGATCAGAAAAGTGTATCTTCAGTAGAATAAAAAGGATACTGCAAGCTGGTATGATTTTTTAAAAATATAAATAATTCAACTCTATGCAGACAAATTACAACATTAAATTGCCTACAATTAAATTTATAAATAGAAAACTCTCACGGAACGGCATCTGCTGCTTAGAGCTAGTGATTAGTAAAGAAAACAATGCCAATGATTGTAAGGTTGGAGATTTATTTACCTGACATGCTTAAATATAATACATAATTTTTTTTGCTGGAACGATTGCTCAATGATCTGCCCCAAAGGTATAGATGGATTGAAAAAAGCTGGGTACTGTTAAAGACGAAAATGGATTATATATAGTGACTATATGCACGGCTTAAGAGTGAAGCTAATACGTTGAACAGTTATTTTATATTGAGTGTCAATCTTCTGATCGTTTTAAAGTACTTTTCATTGTCAGAGGCAGGAGTAAATAATATCGCCTAATCCTGGGTGGCATAACCACTATAGCTTAGAAACTGTTTATATACTTTTTGCATTACTTAAACTAAAGCAGGAGGGTAATTTTAAGTCCAAACATTGCGAAATATATTTAGTGTAAAGAAATATCACGGGAAATACGACTTATATACAAGATCTAACATCAGAAAGTGTGTGAGTTCTGTCGATAAAACGCACTAACAACAACTCATATTGTGACAAGCTGTTATGATTTTATTAAAGAAATATTATACAACAAGAATAAAGTTCGTATAAAGACCGATTTCAAAGGCAGATCATGTGTTGCACTAAATGACAGTTTTCTTTAAAGATTTATACATTTTCTTTTTAAAAAGTGTGCTTTTGATCTAAAATCAAATGCATAAACAGTAAATATTTTAAAGCGTTAAGTAAATATGTCATTTTATAAGCAGAAAAAGCTACTATGAAAAAAAAAGGGTTAAAAAAGATACAACAAAAAAATAATCCGTTAATTTTACTGGATCAAGTATCTTCCAATTTAGTGCATTGTTACTACTAGAATAAAGAATGGGAAGCCATTTTAACTGACAATAATTTATTAGAAGATGAATCTCTAGGAAATGTGTCGTTTAAACTAATCAACATTATTTTTCTACCTCCCCTAGGCATCAATGAAAACATAAAGATTTTCTAGCTCAAAAAATATCCTAATCGTCTTGAACTAAATTCATGCTCAGACACTAAGACTATAATATGGAATTGGTGTTTTAGGGAGCTTTTTACAAGAACAAAAGGAATTATATGAAAAGATACTGTTTTCATTTTATGAGTCATGTGAAAAGAAATCGCGACTTGCCCATTAGAGTTTTAAAGGTTATTATGGTAGAGTATACAGAGGAAAGCATGCCAAATTAAAGCAGAAATAACAAAATTGATGAGTAATATTTAAATTAACTATACTTTCTATTTCCTCGACACACATATAGTAATTTTTATGCAGAAGTGGTTTGATGTATCGCCCTCCAAATTTATTAATTCCTCATAGTTGTCTATAGATTTTTAAGGGGAATTTGAGACCCAAAAACGAACTATAGTTATTTTCATTGTGCTTACCCGTAGCTTAGCACGGGCATTGTGCTCGTTATAAATAATGCAATAAAAATTATGTTATATAATATAACTAGCACAATCAATGAGAAATTTGAAAACCAAAAACTGTATACAACCAGTTTGTTAATACTCATTACTGAGCTCTACTGGTACGACCAATAAATACTTTCTTAAACAGATTTATTCATTAATTGCCCTCAGCATGAGACATGTGTCATGTGATAACAACGTATTCATCTATACAACAAGCCAGTATAATTGTATTGTAACAAACAACCGTATGTTGTTGCAGAAGCTGTGTAGTTCGCACAGTGTTGTGCTTTCTTCACATCGATTAAATCTTTCGCCTTTTACTAAAGATTTATCTGAGATTTCTGTGAGACTTTAAAGTTATAAGTGCATTCAGAGGATTGTGCATGAGTGAATTTTTTCAGCTACATGTGAGTAATGTTTAAAAGAATTACGGTTAAAGGGGTGTCACTTTCAAGTGCACACCACCCTAACACACTTTCCTTAACAATTTATGGAAAAGAAGCGTATAACATTACGCCACCAGAAATAATAGACTGTTTAATAAAAGAAATAAAAATATCACGGAAGGACGTAAAGGCTCTGTACCAATTCGAGGATCCACTCAAGTGGTTCCTCAAATTTGGAAGAGAAGCAGAACAGAAGCACTTCGAAAACTTGCACTGCAAAACATTTCAGGTTGGAGTTGCACAGCAAATTAGTTTTGAACATGTGGGCAGAGAAAGAAGGAAGGTGGTTGTCCACTGGGTCCCCCCAACCATGCCTAAGGAGGGGGTGGAAGAAATGCTCTCGTTTCTGAGCAAGGAAAACGTAGAGGCACACCCTCATAAAGGAAGACCGGACCGGTGGACAGTCCTTTACAGACCGGACAATGAAGCTAGTGTTCCACATTATATTTACCTAGATTGTGGACAGGTGAAAAATAAGAGAGTGCTGCTCCTGGTCCCTGGCAGAAGGCAGGCCTGCTTTCTGTGCGGGTCGCAGGAACACTGGACCAGCAAGTGTGGCAGGAAAACTTCAGTGGGAGAGGGGGTGGGGGATAAGACAGGAGAAGGTTCGAGTGATCACAAAGACAAGCCAGGTGTGCCGGCGACTAAGCCGGTGGCAGCCCCAGTAGCGGCCCCCGCTACAGCCCCCCTGGCTGCCCCCGTTACAGTTCCCGTGGCGGTCCCATTGGTGGCCCCCGGGTCTGTCCCCGTGACGGCCCCAGCTAAAGGTTCAACGGCAGAGGCGTTGCCAGGCCCCACTCCGGTTCTCGGAGAGGCAAGGAGTGCCACACCCGAGGAGGGCTGGCAAATTAAAATGTATAAAAAGAACAACAACAGAAAAACAACAGAGACAACAGCAGGAGGGATTTCCCCTAAGACAAGATCATACGCCGACGCTGTCACTCATGGGAGTCCTCCCAGCACAAATGAACCACTCCAGAAAGCGTGGAAGGCAACGAAAAGACACCATCAAGACGAAGACTCAGAGACGGACGAGATAAAATACAAGAAATATGACTGGTTTCCCGAGGACGATTCAATAGAAGACAGTGATTAGTCAGAGTGTGTTTTTAAGAATGAAAGAAATGTAACCTTTTACTATTAAAAACCCATTAATGTAAAAAAAAATAAAAAAAAATAAAAAAAAATAAAAAAAAATAAAAAAAAAGCACAGTAACGCTTTGTGTATTTACGTAGAGCTGTAAGAGGACTTGAGCATGGGCCCAGGATGGTCGAGTCGGACCGAGGGCATGCTCGAATATTAAGCCATTTGTAGATAGATGTATTTGATGTCTAGGCGGGACCGCCAGTTTATACAATTGTACATAGCAGAATAAACAGTGATTTGTATAATAAAAGCACAGTGTTGTGCGGTCAGACCGGTCAGGGTAGACCAGGGAGCTGCAGGGTTGCAGTAAAACAGAGTGGAGTTTAACGTCGCCCAGAAGCGGTCGGGTCGGACCGAGGGCATGCTTGAGCATACAGCCCGTTATATATAGATGTATTTTATGTCAAGGCAAGACAGCCAGTTGTACAGTTATTTATAGCAGAATAAACATTGCATCGTTAAAAAAAAAGATAAAAAAAATAAATAAAAAATAAAAAAAAGATTTATTCATTAATTGCCCTCATCATGATAACAACGTATTCATACAACAAGCCAGTATAATTGTATTGTAACAAACAACCGTATGTGAACAATCTGAGCACTCCATACACATATTATGACCTATTGTATGTCTCAACAAGAAACACATGTTTTAAATGTATCCATGTATAAGGTCAAATCTGAATAATTGTATTTTCTCATACAGCTGTGTATATAAATATTTAGTTAAAAAAAATATTACATTAACAATGAAAATAAAGTTTTAAAAATATAACTTTAAGATGTAAAATATAAACCAAAAATGCTCAGTAGGTTTTATCAATATAAGTGGAGTTACAAAGTTTTTGGAACATACAGTAAACCCTCGTTTATCGCGGTTAATGGGGACCGGACACCCACGCGATATGTGAAAGTCCGCGGCTTAAGAACACCCATTATTAAGCTATACGAAATCGGTAGATACGTTAAGGAAGTAAACGTAGTTATATATGACTTGATGATGGATATTATGTGCAATAAAAATGATGACTTTGAAGGTAATGATGACTTTCACTGTGCCGATGAATATAGATATATATGACTTCATAAACTTTTCCCCCTTCCCCAATAAAAAGCGTATTACCTATTTGAGAATGTGCTAGTATAAAATCATTTTTTAAAAATTTAAATATGTTTTTAATGTAAGTCTCCACTCTAATATCGTAACACACGCGAAGCCATTTGAAACGTCAGTAAATAAAATGTGATCAATCAAATATTAAGTGGAGCTTTTATTTAAAGTTGTGAGCTTTGATGTGATTTAAAATTTCTTAAACAGCCCCTCTCCCCTCATCGCCAAACATCACAAATATATGACCCCCTTTCAACCCCCCCCCCATCAACCTTTTTAAGGTGCTTGACGTCATTTATAGATTACCCCTTTCTACATAAATTTGTAGTGGCTCGTTTTTTTAATGCTGATAAATGACGTCATCATTTCCGCCGTGTGTAATTTTTTTGTTAAGCATTTATGTATTTAATGTGACGCTATACTTCCTATGAGAACCAATGTGTAATTTGTTCCAGCAAAGTTATACCATAGTGTTTAAAGAAAACAAATTCACAAAAAGAGTTGTTTATATACTATAAGCTATGTTATTTATGAATATATAACTAACAATCAATAGACAAATAATAGACACAATACTTAATGTCTGATAAAACAGTTAATATATGTTCAATAACTAGGGAAAAAATTTGTTGCTATTTTTATTATTATTATAAATGTCATAACAACTATTATTATTATTTTAAATTTGACCCAGTGGTAAAACTAGCCAGATTAAAACCCTGTCCAGACTATATCCGGGTGTAACATGCCAGATTAAACCACCGTATCAAAAATACCGATGTAAGAGCTCAGTGTAAACTATAGTCCAGAATATACCAAAGACGTTAAAGTAGCTTAAAGTGAAATAATACCACCACAAAACGGTCTGATTATACAGCTATGATAAAATGAATATACATTTGTAAACTAATAAATGACTAACTTTTTAGACATTGTATTGATGTTTTAAGTTTGGCAGATAGGTTAAAAATCTCTTTTCAAGTAGGAAATATATTTTATTTACAATACAATAGAACACAAAATTACACCATATTACGATGTCTGATAGGACGGTCACTTTTTGTTCAAGGCTACACTCTATACAACTAAAGATGAAGTTATTATTTTTAAACGTTATTTAATTAGAGTTGATGCATGTTTGTTTTTTGTTTTATTTTTTTTATATCGTACTACCTATAACACACAGCCTTATTTTGGGTTAATTACGTTTATCGCTAAGAACTGTGAATTTTTAAGATATTTGACATGTTTGCTTTATGTATAAATGTTCTCATGAGCAGTTAAACGGGGTTTTTAATTATGTTTATAAACTTCGTAATGTTTACAGAAATTTTGAGTCCCGTCTTAAAAAAGTATGAAAAAAAAACACAAACTAAAATTGTAAGTAAAAATAAAATCTTTAACAAAGTAAATTGTGATCTATTGCATACAGCTACTCTCTCACTCGGCCGACGTTAGCACAGCTACAATAAATTGTCAGAAAAAAAAGTAAAAAAGAATACATTTTTCCTCTAGCCTCTAGTAAATCTTTTTAACTACTACAATTACCAAAAAAATCATATCATTTCTTTCTTAACGATAAATATATAATATTGAGAATAGTCCACAAACACTTGAGAATCCTAAAATGTGCTGAAATTATGTAGTTATTGAGCAAAGACAAAGTCAATATGCATTTTGTGATTTTATTATTAATGGACGAGTTTATGATTAACCAAAAAACTATTTATAGTCTGAACTACAGACAAGGAATGTTCTAATTAGGCACAGTGTATACACATGCAATGGAATGGTAGCAATTTATTGACATTGTATCCCTAATTGTAGGGATCGAAGTCAAGTGGCTTGCCACTTAAATACAATTGAAGTAACTCTTTTTTTTTAAAGAAAAAGTTGGCACATAAGGCTAATCGACTGTACATCAAGTACACATTCATAATTCATATTAACAAGAATAAATGAATACATTTCAAAGTTTTACATATTTTTAAAATAATTATGTGATTTTTTATAATTTTATTTTTTATGCAATAATTTTTATTTACCGACAATGAAACATTTATAATACAAACGTTATTAATGTTATGTGTTATAGAATTTAAATACAATTTCAATTGATTTTGTTTTACTTTACAATTTTCTTATTTAACTTTCTCATTTTTCTAAACATAATGTCATATTAAATACATCAGACTCAGTGCTTTGTGGTGCGTAATTGATCGCCAAATCAAATTTAATGCGCGTCAATTATAATTTAACAATACGTTAAAAAATATAGTTTAAAGTACGTTTATGAATGTTATAAATGATAATAAATTGTAAATATATTGTAAATATATTTATATATATAATATATATAATATAGATATATGTATATATATATATATATATATATATATATATATATATATACTAGCGTACACCCGTCAAAAATGACGGAAGTTTTCAGCTGAAATCTATTTATTTTATAAAAAATGCACTTTTTTAGGGCGCCTACGGCGCCGACCTTTTTCAAAAGCCCAACTAACTTGTCCTTGTTTGATAAATACGAAATATTAAACTTTCTGAAATGTACACAAAGTATTTATTTTTTATAATAGGGGTTGCAGGGCGACTACGGCGCCCCATTTGTTTTTTGATTTATAATTAACCATCATCAAATACTATTTTTACATTGATCCCTTTTCCAAAATTAAAATATTAGCGAAAACGATGACGTCATATAATATTTTTTTACAGCGCATATTTAATTTGCACACCTTTTGATGCTTTGGTGCAGTAATTTGGTTTTCCCTGCTTTCTAAAATTAGTAGCGTCAGGACAGACTGACTGACGTGCGTGACAATTGCACATTATATAGTTTTATATATATATATATATATATACTAGGGGCAAGTACCCGGCTCCCGCCCGGGTTTAACAACAACAGCAACAAAACAAAAACAACAAAAACAACAACAAAACAACAAAAACAAAACAACAACAAAAACAACAAAAACAACAACAGCAACAACAACAAAACAACAACAAAAACAACAAAAACAACAACAAAACAACAAAAACAAAACAACAACAAAAACAAAAACAAAACAAAAACAAAACAACAACAAAACAACAACTACAACAACAACAACAAAACAACAACTACAACAACAACAGCAACAACAACAAAGCAACAACAACAAAACAACAAATACAACAGCAACAACAACAAAGCAACAACAACATGAAGGACATTGTCGTCGCAGGGCAAGGGATGTGGACAACAACAACAACAGCAAAAACAACACAAAAGCAACAAGAGCAACAACAACAGCAACAACAACAAAAACAACAACAGCAACAACAACAAAAACAAAACAACAACAAAAACATCAACAAAAAAACAACAACAAAACAACAACTACAACAACAACAGCAACAACAACAAAAACAAAACAACAACTACAACAACAAAAGCAACAACAACAAAGCAACAACAACAAAAAAAATTATTTTATGGCGATAATCGCCTTCTTGTTAATCTCGACACCAAAATGTTTATTAATTTGCGTCATTATTTTACGTCTTAATTTTCAATAATTTTTATTTTATATAGCTCATATAGGGAAAAACTACATTTTGGGCCCCCGGGCCCCAGTATCTTATATATATGGAACGAAACCTGTTTAATAACCTTTCCGATATAATTTTGTGTACGTGTACCAAATTTCACGTTATTTGGTTGTCTGGATCTTGAGTTATTAGGGAACAGACAGACAACAAATGCGGCTTATATATATAGAGAGATATCGTATGCTTCTATTATTTATTGTTTGTATTCTAAAAGGACTATTAAAAATAACTTTTGATAAGCTGCAGTAACACAATTTTACAGCATAGGTAGAATTGATAAAATAAAATATACTTGTGAAGTCCCCGAACTTTAAACGATAGTTTTATAAATGCAACCAACGAAATGTACAACTGCAGGTTTCTTTCTCACACAAATCATAATATTAAATCTCAATTCTTCTTCAATCTCAAATACTATACCACGTTTCAGACAATGAAGACATATGTTACATTTATTTTGGCCACTTTAAACGAAGGTTTCTGATATTTATTTAGAGATTAGAGAAGCGGTTAGTTAACCTGCCATTGACTTTGGGCCATAGTAGTTTAAATACATTTTGTTTAGCGGTGCTGTGGTAAGAAATCATGAAAAATACTGCATTTTATACTTTCTTATTAAACTAATAAGATTCTATTATAACATTATTATCTGAGACATAAAACTGTTTTGGTGTCAATGAAAAAGTCATGTCAGCTTGCAATCGTTTTGTTATTCAGTTACGTCGACTTGCACTTTTTAAAAAGACAAATCATCAGAATAGATCTAAATTTCTCAATTAAGCTACAATATTTGTTTCTTTTTGATAACAGTGAATGCTAAACTATAAAATAACATTCTTATAACCATTGGTATAATTATCATATTAAATACTTACTTGTCTAGATAGTTTATCACAGCGTGTTACTTAAGGACATGATCCTAATTGTTTTACTATTTGACTCCCTCAAACTGTTACACGGATATTCTGGGAAACGGTTTTATTTATTTGACACTTTTATGTTCATATTAAATGTGATGACCAGTTTCTGAGATATTTCATATTTAATGTTAAATCAAATTCTGAGATATTTCATATTTAATGTGATGACCAGTTTCTGAGATATTTCATATTTAATGTGATGATCAAATTCTGAGTTATTTCATATTTAATGTGATGACCAGTTCCTGAGATACTTCACAGTTAATGTGATGACCAGTTCCAGAGATAATGCAGAGTTGATGTGATGACTAATTCCTGAAATATTTCACACGTCATATTTATCGACTGTAACGTAAAATTAGACATCAGGTTGTGGTACCATTCCTTAGACTTTCTTCCTTCAAGTTGTATTTGCGTATTAAAGAATACATGTGTTTTATTTCTTCCCTCAAGTTGTATTAGCGTATTAAAGAATACATGTGTTTTTTTATTTCCTCAAGTTTTATAGTGTATAAAGATACATGTGTTTTATTTCTTCCCTCAAGTTGTATTTGAGTATTAAAGAATACAGTGTTTTATTTCTTTTCTCAAGTTTTATAGGTAGTAAAGAAAACATGTGTTTTATTTCTTACCTGAAGTTGTATTAGAGTATTAAAGAATACATGTGTTGGATCTATAGCTATATAGTATGCAGGTTTTTAAATTAAATTAATACACTTTTCGACTTGTATGTTAAGCATCATAATGCTGTTTAAAATACGTAGAATTGTCTCAGAATTAGAGAATGACATTTCTCATATGTGTACTTCTGACCGAAAGAATAATGACATTATCAAGAGTAAGCTAAGAACAAAATTTAGTTATATTATAACTTTAAGGCCGAACAAAAATCGATGCGTATACATACATACTTAACAAATAATTATTGGCATATTTTCAACTACGTAATAAAACTTTTAAGGGCAGTTAACATCCGCTGCAAAAGCGCGGGTATATTTGTAGTAAATATTATAAAACATCAGAAATATATCATGAAATAAAGACATGATTTTGTGGTCATTGGATTCAGTGTTAACCACTTGGTAGGGGAATTATTGCAATTATTGACATTGTGTCCCTAAATATAGGGATCGAGGTCAAGTGGCGTGCCACTTGGATAAATTAAGTTTTCCAAACTCATATAAGTATTGTGCTACTTTGAAAAAAATTAGAGATATGTATGAACAACACCTATCGTATGTAGTTAAAAGTTTCCTTAATTTTAAATATATGCAATTTTAAAATTTATGTTTCCTACCAAAAAAATATTTGTAAACATTAGTTTATTGTACTATAAATAAAGCTTGAAATAACGCTAATATATAATTATTTGTCTCACATAATTGTAAATTAAAATTTTAAAAGAAGTTGAATAAAATGATTTAACAAATCATCAAGGCACAAAAAGTGTGTCAAGAAAAACGCGATACTAAATAAGTAATGGTGCTATGTGGTGCAGCGTTGATGGGATATATATAATTTTAATGCACATCAGATATGCCATACATGGAGCTTTATTTCTTCCTCCAAATATTTAATAGATTATTTGTATTTTTTATATATGTTTTGATAATAATAGTGCAATAACGCAAAGCTGTCATTTATCGATTTCTGCTTACTGCTTACTTCATGGTTAACCTCTAACGATTATAATAGACACACATACACAAATTATAATAAATTAAAATACGTTTGTATATGTATTTGTATACCGTATATACTCGTTCGCAAGCCGACCTTGTTTGGACAAAATCTAAGGGAAAAAGTTGGGGAGGGGGGTCGGCTTACAAGCGGGTCATTAACGTATTTCTGCATGGATATTGAATATCGGTTGTTTTATTGTAGATCATCAAGGTCATTTTCTACATTCTACAAGATTCAAATGCTCTAGCAGAAGCTATAATATAATATTAATCATCTGCACTTAAGATGATTAAATAAGGTATTATATTTTGTGAACGTTTTATTAAATTGTTTTACACATTTTGTTTTCAACAACGAATTTTAATGTACGCGCTTTCGTCACTGTTTACCAAAGAATTTAATTTTAAATACCGGTAAATCTTGCCTAACAAAGAGCACAAAGACAAAAATAGGCAGTACAAAGTAAACACTCATAATGACCGATTTAGATTTTAGTTTAAAAAAAATTGTACCATTTTGTTTAAGCTGTCTAATTATTTTTGGGGGGTCGGCTTGCGAGCGGGTTATACACTATTAATACTTTTCTCTTCCAAAAGTGGGGGTGATCGGCTTATGAACGAACGGGCCAAGGAAGGAGTATATACAAAGTTTACGAACTCTAGCCTCAAGACGTTTGAGTATGTATTTATAAAGTTTACCAACTTTAACAACACCAATGACTTTGACAATTAAAGAATAGTACTTAATTAAGCTTAATTTCATTTTTTAAAGTTTACTTTATATTAAGAACGGAATTTATATATATATATATATATTTAATACGATTATACTTTATTTTTTATTAAATGTATATATCTGTATATAAACTGTTTCTATAATGATCAATTTGGTCCATCATATTTTTATTCTAATATTTCATGATTGCAGTTGCTAAAAATGATAATTCCATAATCTACACTAACAAAAGTAGAGAGCATAAATTACAAATATACAACAGACTAGTTTGTGCTGCGGCGCCCACTTTTTTCAAAAGCCCAACAAACATGTCCTTGTATGATAGATGCGTAATATTAAACTTCCTTAAATGTACACAAAGTATTTTATAATAGGGGCCCACTTTTTTTTGGTCAAAAGCCCAAGTAACTTATCCTTGTATGATAAATACGAAATATTCCTGAAAAGTAAATAAAGTATTTATATAATAATATTTTTTACAGTGCTAATCCCCACACGATTTTTTAACTAATTTTAGAAAGCAGCGCACCAAATTACTGCAACAAAAAATAACTATTTCAGTCAGTCAGCATTGCTACAACACAATATTTAAAAAAAGCAGAGTGATGTAGGGAAACCAATTGTTAAGCAATAGAAATCGGAATATAAGTTTACAGTTATTTTATAGTGAAGTAGGGACACCAATTGTTTAGCATTACGAAATCGGTATATAATTTTACAGTTATTTTATAGTGAAGTACATGTATGACTTCGGTGATGGTGATGATTATTCTGTGTTGTAAAAATGATTACGATTAAGGTGATGATTACTTTTACCGTGTGGCCGTTGACTGTTTTTTAATGTTTTTTTTTAAGATGGTGGAGCCATTTCCTGGGCATCTCTTATAATACTTCTGGAATATTTAAAAACCGCAAGCACTGAATCCGCGAAAATTGAAATGTGTAGCAGCCAGTGATTTCTTTATTATTACTGTGGTTATGTATAAATGTGTAGCAGCCAGTGATTTCTGTATTTATTACTGTGGTTATGTATAAATGTGTAGCAGCCAGTGATTTCTGTATTATTACTGTGGTTATGTATAAATGTGTAGCAGCCAGTGATTTCTGTATTATTACTGTGGTTATATATAAATGTGTAGCAGCCAGTGATTTCTGTATAATTACTGTGGTTATGCATCAAAAACGGGATAAACATTTCAGGTAGACTAGATAATCCTAAGATTAGAAGAAACTCGGTAGTTGTATGAATTAAAGTAAATGGTCGATATGCTCATTTTGTTATGATACTAATTAAAATTAATTTCAAAATTAAAGAAACATTTCTTTTTAATGATTAACGTAGATTATGTGTAACGTACTATCATTTATGTGGTTTATTATGATAAAAAATTATTTTATTATTATATGTATTTTATTATCTCCATGTAAAGCGCTGTGAGCCCGGCTCCTTGCTGGGATACAGCGCTATAAAAATTATCAATTTATTGTTATTAAGTGAAAAATGTTAATAACTATATTCATCTATAAATAGTGTTAACCAGGGTCACAAGTTTGTATTAGGCTCAGTAGAAGAATGCTAGCGTTAATTATTGTAGTTGTATCCCTAGATGTAGGGATCAAAGTCAAGTGGCGTGCCACTTTAATAAAATACCCAAATGTAGTAAAATATAATTGTCGTTGAAAATTAACATGCGCATATTTAATTCTTCATAAAACATTTGATAGTTTCCATATTTTAAATAGTTACATTTTTAAATTTTAATTTTGATGACAATTTTATATTTTCTAAAGTATTTTAAAGTACACACAATGCGACATTTTGATAACACCATTTAATAATAAGTTTACTAGTTTTTAGAATATTTTTTTTAAATTTAAAACTTTATATTTGCATTACTTATTTTCAAAATACAATGTCTAATAAATTTAATCAGAAGCAGTGCCATGTGGTGCGCCATTGGTGCGATAAATAATTATTCAATTTATTGTGTTCTCTTCAAAATATGCACAATTCTTCAATTGTAATGTTATAAATAATAAATATATATATATACTCACAGAATTATAACACGACCAACTACATGTCTTGACCAGAAGCTTGAGTTTATTTTATTGTATTTATATTGTTTCTAGCGCTCTTTAAACCATGACATACGAATTTTGATATTTTGGACCAAAAGTTATGTATCTAAATAAAATGTTTTGAAAAGATGAGAAAGACTTTACATCTAAACTGGGACGGACCAGTTGTTTCTTATTACTTCTCACAATAATCCTTGATTATTGAGTTGTTACTTGATATGAATGATCACATCATTTGCCTTGTAAGACGGAATGAGATAACATTAAAAGATCTGCTTTAGTAGACAACAATAATTATTAAAATATTAACATGAAACATTTCATTTCTGATTTGTTTTCGATGAAGTTATCAGTTAATATCTGGTAGTGTGGTTGCTGCTATCTTTAACTTGCTCTATGTCTACCAGATGATTTCACACTAACTATGATGAATATAACTCTGTCTACCAACTAAAGAACGACTACATCTATATGCTTTTCCTTGCACACAGAGAAATATGGTTTAGTTAGCAGCAGTTGGGAAATATTTGAACATTAATAAGACATTTTCTCTCTAGATGCTTTAAGTCACGCTAGTTACACTTGCTATTTGCATCAGGACTTGCTGATAGGCTCATTCTTAATTTTCCTGGTGGCACATTGTTTTATTCGGGCATTTGTGTGACAATGAAAATCTCACCTTTTCGGCATTTATTGCTCGGCCATTTACCTCTTCAAGTAAATATTTTGTATCAATTTTTAACAAAAAAATAAATACTTTTTAGAAAATAAAACTTGATTTCTTTAAGTTTTAATATTAATTAAATTGTTTTGTTTCATTTTTAAAAAAATTATTTCTTTTTTTTTAAAAATAAGGTCAACTATCACATATGAATTAAAAGTTATAGAAAGAAATTTTGTGTCACCTAATGTTTAACTTCATCTATTATCATGTTTTTTTAATCATTGAATGTTTCATGTTTCTCATACGTTTAACTTCATCTTATCATGTTTTTAATCATTCAATATTTTATGTCCCGGTTGCCTGTGTTATGTTTAAGTCAAATTCTCTTCTGTCGTTCATATTGGGGAAATAAATAATTCTGACAGCCAGCTTGTCATACTTTTGATTTAGTATTTTAATAATATGAATACACAATCTTTGTAACGTAAAAGCAATATAGCAATCATAAATGTCCAATGCCAGCACCAATACAAAGAATACTTGTCTAATAAACCTATCACAATACCTCAGTGACCTTCTCTATTCTAGCACTGTCTCAACTTCTAGAATCTAAGTACTACAAACATGTCTTAACTCTCCTAGTTCACTCTAATCTTTCTCTTCTCTCTCTCTACTGAATAACTTGCCCACACACACACACACTATACATATATCATATATCCCCTCCCTCAGTCCTTTCCATCTTATCGAGTTACACATTTAATAACATTTGGTAAAGTTGAACACTATCAATAACAGTGATTCATTGATATAAAAAAATAGGGATGTTATCGATTAATTTAAATTTAATCGTTAACTTTTGAGAAATTATCGATTAATTAATCGATAATTTCGATTAAAGCCAAACATACAAATTTATGACGCCATTAAACTGAACATTTCAAGGGATGTAACAAAAACAGGTAATTAATTTTTAAAAAATAATTATTGAGTCATTTCCCCTGTTTCTCTGCGCTGATGGTGTCAATTATTTTTACCACGTTTTTATTAACTTGCTTTCGTTCCTGTCTGCCCACAATTTTTATTTTTTAATTTCTGCCGGTCCACATGTATTAATAAAATAAATTTTCAAATTACGCGGGAGATGTTTGTACGTAAATTTTTTTTAAAAATTATTATTAATTATTAATAATTAATTATTTATTACTAAAATTTTTACAAAATATTATAAATATTTTCTTAAATTTTTATCGATTTTTTATCGATTAAAATTATTTTAATCGATATTTAATGGATAAAATTGTTAACGATTAATCGAGAAATTAATCGATAATTTCCGCAGCCCTAAAAAAAACCAATTTGTTTTAAGTTTTTTCCCCTCGATTTCTTTACATATTTTGTAAGAACATATATTATTTTCTTAAAAGACACAGTAATATATTTGGGGTTTCTTGTTAAAATGTATTTAAAAAGAAATCTAAGACAAGAGACAGCAAAAAGTGTATATGTTGTAAAGGGATTAGCAGTAAGTTAGGGTTGAACAGGGCCGGATTAAGCCATCTTGGTGCCCGAGGCACAAACCCACATGGGTGCCCCCTTCTGCCCCGATCCCCCACTGATCGCTGGTATGTTTAATATTAAGCAAACCAACTAACAAACAAAACAGTTGTTAACACACAGGGGCGTCACAAGGGATTGCAGGAGGTGCGGACCGCACCGGGTGACACCAAAGGGTAAAATTCTGTATGCCTTGTTATTGGCATTGGCTTTCTCGGAGGAGGTCTGTGGGGTAAGTTGTGAGGGGGCGACACCATGACCTACCGAACTGGATGACACCAACCTTAGTGATGCCGCTGTTAACACATATGTGTGTACTAGTATCACTCAAATAAAATCTACGATAACTTATTTCTGTATTAAAATTAATATTTAATTAATTTTGTAATAATAATAGAAAAACTTATTTTAAATTTTTTAATAGATGAGAAAGTCAAAGAAAGCAAACCTTTACATTATAAAGTTCTTTTTTCTAGATTTAAATCTGGCAAAGTACATCATAAAAGTAAATTTTGCGCAAAATGTCTGTCTCAATCATCAGCAAAGATAAGGAATCAAGCCATTCTTATTTCATCATCGATCTACTTGGATTTTTTTGTACGTTTTAACTGAGAAAAAGAGCGCTCAGTTAAAACGTTCGTAAAGATTAATGTTAAAAATATGCGCAAGTCCATTTCTACATTGGAAAATCAAACTGGATGTTGTCTCTTCTATACTTTGTATAATTATGCAAGACTCAACGTGTTATTTTCAGATTTTGATGCACGAAACTTGTGGCAAATTTATGAGTGTAATTTTTGTAGTTCAGAATATAAATTATTATTCAGATCTTCAGAATAAGCATTTATTAGTCCTATATAACACTGAGATGTTTGTGATACACTAACCAGAGAAGACAATCCAAATGCTATTATATCATTTTATACCTTTCCTAATCTACCCACCAATCTCAAGTATTTCAACAATGGGGTAAAAAGAAAATATACGAAATTTGTATCTGGCTTTCAGAGATACCTCAGGGCATCACCATCAATAACCACTGTCTTTCATGCTAGTGATCTGCTAGTGAAGAATACAAATCAGCACACGTTTTCAAGTTCCCGTGCTCATTTTGTAGAGCTTGACTGAATATGTGAAAATATCACACTTCTTCCCAAAAGACAAGCGTGAGAGCAAATTCTACTTCTTGTATCTTCTTTGCATTTTTGTCTGCTTCTCTTCTGGTGTCCCCCTTCTGTGACAGGTCTTATTGTAAACAATAACGCTTCTATAATCTGAGGATGAGACTTTAGAATAGCTTTAGTTCCAACAGCATGTGCTTCCCATCTTGTATTGGAAAGAGAGTTTAGCAGCGTTCAATCCACAAAGCATCCTTTCAGAATCTTCCATCTTTTGGTTTAAGCTGTGAAAAAAAGGATCGATCAGTTGCATTGTATGGAAGAAGTTTACTGCCTCTAAACAAGAGTCAACGGCACTTCAACCTACCAGATTTAGTGAATGGGTAGCACAGGGTATGTAGATAGAAAAATAATTTTACTCTAGAATTTTATTATTCATACCCTTGTAATACCAAGACATATTAGCTGCGTTATCCGGGACCGACCTCTGCATTTCGCAAAATCAATATTGCAAACTTCACGTAAGTACTGCAGTTCTTGCTAAGCCATATCTTCACCGGTGTGACTTTGCAGCTTCAAGAAAGTAGAAAAGCGCTCAATGGGCTCTCCATCTACCACATATCAAAGATCAACGCTAACTAATCTATAAGTGAAATATCGGGTATTGACAAGCTGAAAAAACTGGAAGCCTTTACTTCACTTATAATTACTTGATGGACTTTTTGGGACATAATTTTAATCAGTTCTTCACATATAGTTTGGGTTACTTATGAAGGAATTCCTTTTCCAAATGTTCCTTATTTCGCAATGTGTGATGCTAAAAATGGATCAAACTGACAGACCAACTCCAGCAACCCTGGAAAAATTCAATTTTGTAAAGATCCAAATTGTTCATTTGTCCCTTTAAAAGCCATTTCAGGAATGGATTAAGATTCCACGGGGCCCCTGGTGCGATTCCATCTGGGGCCCTTTCTAGCCACTTTATTATACAATTTAATAAGTTTGTGGTCCCTTAATTTAGTCTTAAATCATTGGGGGGGGGGCAGCCTTGGCTTAAGCCCAATCAGACTTCCATTTAATCCGCCTCTGTGCGATTTAATATTAGATTTGCGCTTTGCTAACGTCATGTCGATTATGGTCAATTTTCACATTTTTCTTGAGGACTTGTGGTGCCCCCCAA
>CALYLW010000416.1:147475-301445 GCA_944989445.1 Ampullaceana balthica
CAACGCACGACGGGTTTGCTAGTTATTAATAAAAGTCTGTTTTCCACCAGCAAGGTCTGATAAGCGGACTTAACCTCTTCTAGATTTATAAAATATAGTTAAGCTGTAAAATCCGGGGGCAGTAAACACGTTCCGGTGAAAAAATATTTCAAAAATCTATTTTCTAGTTAAACCAACCAAGAATGCATGCAAATAAATTGATAATAAAAACATCTTAAGAAAAATAGTTTATTTAAGTGGCTTTGTTATGCTTATTTCAAAGTTTACATAAATATTTTATTATGTTTATTGGAACGAAAATAAATTTTGAATACCTCATTTTAAACATTTTCTAAATAATTAAAATAAGGTATAATATTTTTTATGTGTAAAATTCATTTTTGAAAATATTTCGTAGACATGTTTTTTCTTTAAATTGTAGAGAATTGAATTCTTTGCCCATTAAAAACAATAACTACATGTATAAGTATAAGAGCAAAACAAATAAGCCTAAATTAACACCGGTTTCAACAGTTGTTAACATAATGAGCATTGAAAAGTACAAACATATGACACTGCGTGATGTTAACTGTTAAGGAAATTATATTAGTGTGCATGACGCTAGCTGTCATTAAATAATGTTTGTCTTCAATGGGTAAAATACAAGATTTTGAAAAAAGAAATTAGCACTTTGCGCTGTTTTAGTCAAAGACATGAATTACAATTACATGTACAAGGTTTAACACAGGGCAAAAAAAATGATATAAATGTCCAAAGTAAAAACTTGATCTAGTTAACATTTCAATTACATAATAACTGTTACATTTTTTTTCTGCTTTCATAACAATTGGCTTGTCGTCAAACAATCACATTTTTACAATTGTGTATTTTGTGTTCGTTTTATTCATTTTATTAATTATTATAAAAAAAGTAAAGGACATTGCGAAATCTATATATTGCACATGTCAAAATATATTGATTTCATTTATGTTGGGATGCGGTGTGTAAAGCATAAAATAAATAAACCCGTAAAAACCAAGTTTTGACTATAAATCCTTTATGTACTAGACGTAACTAAAAGAATGTTCATTATAATACCCAGCGCAAGAACATCAAAAAATACAAAATTGCAGTTGTGTCGTCAAACTTGTTCAATATAACGCGCACCGATCAGGAATATGTTTATAAAAAGTGTTGTCAATTATATACGCACCTTATTGCGTGACAGGAAAGGTTGTTCAATATAATACGCACCATGACACTCTATCACAAAAATTTAACATGATACATAGAGATAAATAAAATAATATAAAAATTCAATAATTTAAATATGCGATCGATCTGAAATTTTGATACATCGTTTTTATCATCGGTACGAAACTGCCTGCAAAATTGCAGCTCGCTAGCTTATGAGGAAATGGGTTAAAAATTGATCCAAATTTTTTTCGAAAAAAAAGCAAGCAAGGGCTCAAATTTTTAAAAACGTAAAAAAACAGGTTTTTGACTATAAATCCTTTATGTACGAGACATAACATAAAAAATATTCGTTATAATACGCAGCGCAAGACAATCCAAAAATACAAAATTTTAGTTATGTCTCGTAAAACGTGTTTAATATAATGCGCACCGATCGGGAATATGTTTATAAACAGTATTGTCAATATAATACGCATCAAATCGCGCAACAGGAAAGTATTAATAAAAAGGTCGTTCAATATAACACGCACCGCAACACTCTATCTCAAAAATTTAACATGATACATAGAGATAAATAAAATAATCTAAAAATTTAATAATTTAATTAAAGTACATGCGATCGATCTGAAATTTTGATAAATCGTTTTTATTATCGGCACAAGTCTGCCTGCAAAATTTCAGCTCGCTAGCTTACGAGGAATTGGGTTAAAAATCGATCCAAAGTTTTTTCGACAAATAATCAAACAAACAAACAAGCAAGGGCGCAGACACCACGAGTTAATATAAAGGATTTAATAAAAAGAACCCGTTAAAAATGTTTTTGACTATAAATCTTTTATGTACGAAACATAACTTAAAGAATGTTCATTATAAAACGCAGCGCAAGACAATCCAAAAATACAAAATTTTAGTTATGTCTCGTAAAACGTGTTTAATATATTGCGCACCGATCGGGAATATGTTTATAAAAAGTATTGTCAATCAATATAATACGCACAAAATCGCGCAACAGGAAAGTATTAATAAAAAGGTCGTTCAATATAATACGCACAGCGACACTCTATCTCAAAAATTTAACATGATACATAAAGATAAATAAAATAAACTAAACCTTCAATAATTTAATTACAGTACATTCGATCGATCTGAAATTTTCATACATCGTTTTTATTATCGACACAAGTCTGCCTGCAAAATTTCAGCTCGCTAGCTTACGAGGAAGTGGGTTAAAATCGATCCAAAGTTTTTTCGAAAAACAAGCAAACAAGCAAGCAATTAACCAGACACCATGACTTAACATAAAGGATTTTTTTTAACTTTAAACCAACAACTAATGTATGCTTTGTAAAATAAATTACTTTTTTGTTTACATTTTCATAACACATTTGATTGTGCTTGTCGAATTTTACACATTATAGAGATTAAAATAAATATCAAATGATAGACAATTCGCGAATGTCATGATGGGAATAAAACATTAGGATAATGTGCCATTCACCGGAGTCACATCGATCATTTCCCCATACATGATTACTGGTACCTCAACGTATCACTTTGGGATGTTAACATATATCACATTGGACAGTTCAAATATATCACAGCGATCATTTGACATAATTTAGTAGCTCACACAAGTGACAATGTGAAGGCAACAATGTAAAATATTAGATCCGTAGTTTAACTGTAATGGAATGACTTATGTAAATTACACTTTGAATACCCATCAAATTGCCCATCATTACAACATCAAGTGTAACCATTTGCAAGTTCCGTACATGATATTTACGTGGGCTGATGGTCATAAAGATTACAGCTAAACATTTTATTTCCAAGTTCATAAATCAAAGGTGTTGTCCGTGAACGTAAAGGGAATGATTTGATGTTAGTGGGTGCTGCGGTTCTTGTGAATCCAACAGGTATTCGTTTCTTAAAAACACCACTTCCTGTGTCCGGGTTTTCTAATGATTGTGTTCAGGTAGCTGCGCGTGCTGAGGTAAACCTGGCGACCCTTGTAGTCCACGAGAGGACCGTACCAGGCCAGCCTGGGCAGCTTGTAGCGGGTGCCGTACGGACACTTGTTTCCTAAGCCGTCCCTTTTGGCCATCGTTTCGTGCGGGATGACTTCATACGACGACTTAAGGTCCCGCATGGCCAACTGGAAGGTCAGGGAGCCCTGAGGTAAGGGAGGTAATTGGAAACCATGATCAAATGTGTGGTCGGCGAACAGGTTCAATGCAGCTACGACATCAGAACAACGGCATTGGCTTTTCACTTCCGGGTCGTTGATGTCTTCCAGTGCAGTGTGGTAATCAGTCCGATCGTGTTTGGAGTTATGATGGATTTTAACACAGTCTTGTTTAGTGCGTCGTGAAAATTTCCAAGGAAACCGGTTTTCAGAACATTTTGGATCCCGACCTTGGAACTGAATACGCGTGGTGTCTCTATTCGACGCACCTTTATTTTGATAAAGAATATTTTTTGAAGTACGATCCGTGGTCATGGATGCAAGCAAACCAGTGGCGACCGCATGATTTTCGGCTTGATTGGGAAAAACGAGGGGCACAGAGTTCCTCCTATGAAAATTGTAAATTTTAACCCTTTCAGAAAAGTGCACCATTTTTGGCTCAGTCGTCGAGTGTACGACGAAAGATGTCCAGAAATAAGCTCCCTTGATATCACAATAACGAGACAATGGCGTTCAAAAAACTGGTCTTCCCTATGGTTATTACCGACGCTACTCACCAGGAGTTTCAAGAGTACAAAAACCAACTCGTAATTTAAAAGTTCAAGTGAAATCGTTATGTTCAAGACGAAACAAAGAGTGTAAACAAACCGTTTGAACTGAACTGCAACAAATTGAAGAGAATCCTGGAAAAGTACATTTGGCTAGTGTCTTTCTGAATTAAAATAATAATAAAATATGAATGAAGAAAAAAATCACTTCAGAAAAGAAGTAATATTCCTTTAAATTATTTTGCACAGCTAATTTTTCCTTGTTGCCACTTTAAAATCACACATGTCCTCATAAAAAACAGATGTTTTCTTTTGATGCTTTTCAGACTTTATGTGTCCGGATCGCAGACCAGTAGAGCTGAAAACTTCGTTCTGGGTGGTGTAGAGCTGGCGTCTTCAGATAATAATGAAGCAGCAGGCGACTTATAACAGAGCCGGGAGACTAGACGAATGTTTACAATAAGGCTACTTTTCACCGTAATCTTTGGAAAAGTGTGGTTAGTGGAAGGGAGTGGGGAGGGGGGGGGTAAGCGCTGCTGTTCTCTAGTACAGCTGACTCTCCTTGGTCAAGGTAACCATTGCTCAAACATTCGAGGGGTCTGTTGTCGTGGTCAGGCGACTGTAAATGTTGGCGTAGACAGTTTCGATGGCAGTTTGTTATGAGGCAATGCTCAAATATCAGGACATGCCAAACAGCACGCATTGTTACAGTTTTTATAAAAAGTGTAAGCTCTGGTAAGTTCAGGTCATCTTCAAGGCATACCACTTACCTTATAGAATACATTAAATTACCTTTGAACGTGACCATTTCTAGCTTTGGCATCCTATCTTATATATATATATATATATCTATATAGATAAATATTTTATAAAGAAGTCCTACTTTTATCCATGGTTTATGTCTAGTTTTGCAATTTCATTAGTTTAAATGACAATAATGAGTTTATTTTCCGGGTTTGTTTGAGACACATTCCACGTCCAAATTACAGACGGGAATTTTGGAGAATTTGTACGTGTTTCTTCTAGCATGCGAATAAAAAAATCGCTTTTATCCCTTATGTATGTCTGAGTGTTGCATTAGATTATCTTTGTGTTGTATTTCCAAGGTAGAATGTATTATGTATTATTACTACTTTACTCTTTGTTCTAATTTAAGAGGTTTTTTTTCGGGTGTGCCTCGTGGTAATACGGTAATGATGACCTTCGCTTTCAGACACACCACCATGGCAAGAGATGGGCCATACAATAGAACTTGAACTACCTACCACAGACAACTCACTGGGAAAACGCTGATACTGCAGAACCTTTTCGTTTATTTAAGTGAGAAAAGTCTGCAGAAGTTGAGACAGTCAAAACCATCAATCAATTTCTGTTACGTTTGAAGGAGACAAAAAAGCGTGGGCTGTTTATCATTTCTAAGATCGTGAATGGTCACATCACGTCAAGTAATGTTACTATTTTAGCAAGATTTTTTTAAAAACAATGTGTTTTCAAGCATACGTCTAAATGAAACACCATTTTTGCAAATTGTTTTGATTATGAATTTGGAAACAAGCTTTTGCGTTAGTGAAGTCCACTATGCTAACCAAAATTACCAAAGACATTGTGAAGAGTGCCTAATCGAATACCTGATACTATCAATAGTTTCTAAATGACTTTGGTCTAAACTTCTAAATGAATACAGAAGATCTATGAATAGATTTCGTTATCACTTTAAATGACAAGAGGGTTGTGTGGGGGGGGGGTGTTGGATAGTTTTAACAACACTCATTTCCATTCCAAGCATGGCACCTCAGGTGTTATTTATATTAGTATTGCCCGTTTTATGTACTGTCAATATTCATAGAAAATTTTTTAAAAACTTATAATGACATTACACATAAAATAGCGTGACAAAAAGGTATCCACAGGCTCTGAAATCAATTGTTTGACTCCCATAAGTCGATAGGAATCAATGGTTTGACTCCCATAAGTCGATAGGAATCAATGGTTTGACTCTCATAAGTCGATAGGAATCAATGGTTTGACTCCCATAAGTCGATAGAATCAATTGTTTGACTCCATAAGTCGATAGGAATCAATTGTTTGACTCTCCATAAGTCGATAGGAATCAATTGTTTGACTCCATAAGTCGATAGGAATCAATGGTTTGACTTCCATAAGTCGATAGGAATCAATGGTTTGACTCCATAAGTCGATAGGAATCAATGGTTTGACTCCCATAAGTCGATAGAATCAATGGTTTGACTCCCATAAGTCGATTGAATCAATGGTTTGACTCCCATAAGTCGATTGGAATCAATGGTTTGACTCCCATAAGTCGATTGAAATCAATTGTTTGACTCCCATAAGTCGATAGAAATCAATTGTTTGACTCCCATAAGTCGATAGGAATCAATTGTTTGACTCCCATAAGTCGATTGGAATCAATTGTTTGACTCCCATAAGTCGATTGGAATCAATTGTTTGACTCCCATAAGTCGATTGAAATCAATTGTTTGACTCCCATAAGTCGATTGAAATCAATTGTTTGACTCTCATAAGACGATTGAAATCAATTGTTTGACTCTCATAAGACGATTGAAATCAATTGTTTGACTCCCATAAGTCGATTGAAATCAATTGTTTGACTCCCATAAGTCGATTGAAATCAATTGTTTGACTCTCATAAGTCGATTGAAATCAATTGTTTGACTCCCATAGGTTGATTGAAATGGTTGATGAAATTGTATAGTCCTGCTTTTAAATGCATGTAATACACACTTGATAAGGTCGTCCTAGCAAAACAACATCTGTAACGAGGCACATCGAGTGCTTTTGCTTTAAAGATTCTCGTGAATCTTTACTTTAATTATATAATTTAAAGAGTATAATTATCAATCTTTGAGTGTTTTTGTAAATACTCTTCCAAGCTAAAAGAAAGATATATCTTATATTTCCCACAAGACTTTAGTAACATGTCAAAATGAAAAGTACATAAGTAATTTGTCCTAAATCTCAGTTGACATTAGATTCTCTTTTGTAAGTTTTGTTTATTTCCATGGGGTCTTAGTCCTTGGCGTAAAATATTTTGTGTACTGTTTTATGGCCAACGAATTAGGTCAACTGCGAATGTCAACTATATATTTTTCTCCAAAGATTCTCAAGCTACACAATTTTTAAAACTCATTAAACAAAGATATCAGTTCCATTCTTATTTTTTAATTAAACTTTGTTGAAAAAATTTGACTCCATTTATTGAGATCCACAAATACTCTCGGTGAAAAAGTGTTAAGTTTTGAAAGTTTTTTAATTATTTTTTTCCTTCAGAGTCTTGCAATTTTGAATGATTGATAACCAAGCTGGAAGGGCTAACATCACAATTATAGGACCATTGATCTAGATCCGTATCACACGAAGTCGAAGGCTTAAAAGGATTAACGGGGGATTTGCATATGAAAAGCTTACAGGAAAGTTTGTATACCAAGTGCCGGTACCTTGAGCCCCGGCGATGGAAAGCCCTGATCTAAGCGGGATTGTTGTGTAGTTTGTACTAGACTTGTTGCTCAACATGAGGTGAACTTACTTGTCTTTGTTCATGTGACATAGTTTGACAGGGACAGCCTTTTTGTAACTGTATGGTTCGCGTGGCTATACGGCGTAGAGAAAAATGAGAGTTTAAAAAAGAGGAGTGGGTGAGAAAGAGAGGGAGAGAGAGAGAGAAAATAAGAGAGAGAGTGAAATACTGATTGATAGAAAGAGAGAGAGAGAGAGAGATGGAGGAGGGGAAAGAGAGATAGAGACAAAGTAAGAGAGAAAATGAAATAGAGAACGAGTGAGAAAGAAGGAGAGTGAGAAAAGAAAGTAGACACAAAGAAAGACTGTGCATGGGATGAATGAAGTACAGGAAAGGAACACAGTCAGAAACAGTGGGTTTGAGAGAGAGAAAGAGGGAGAGAGAGAGAAAGAGAGAGAGAGAGCTAGAGACAGAGTAAGTTAGAGCGAGACAGAGAGAGAGAGCATTAAAGTAAATATAGCAAGTGTGTGGAAAAAGGTGTACTTGCTACGACAGGACAAAGAGAGTGTATAATAAAACAAACCCGTAAAAACAAAGTTTTTGACTATAAATCCCGTATATATGAGACATAACTAACAGTATTGATTATGTTCAAACGCGACAAACATTTACAGACTGAATCTGTCTTAACTCACCTTTGCTTTATAACCCGGGGTGGGGGGGGGAGGGGAAAGGTCGGGTCACCGATCGCTGGACCGAGCTCAGCGTGACACGTAAAATGTAAAGAAAAGCACGCCGGTACATTGACGATGTTGCGTCAACGCGCGAACTAAACTGTCATGTGGAAAAAAGCAATAACAAACCGTGAAATTGAATTACATATGCGTATAGAGATTAACTAAAAATGCATTAATTTAATTACGGTACTTTCGATTGATCTGATTGATACGATGGATTTTTAGGTGACACAAGTCTGTGTGCCAAATTTCAGCTCGATGGCATTTTTTACTTTTGTTTTTCCGCCCGACCGACGTACGAAGAGATGATGACAAGATTTTGAAGTTAATATAAGGGATTTAATATAAAAAAACACGTAAAAACAAAGTTTTTGACTATAAATCGCTTATATATGAGACATAACTTAAAGTATTGATTGTGTTCAAACGCGACAAACATTTACAGCTTGAAACTGAGTGAACTCCTTCTGGTGTTTAACAGGAGATTTGGTCACCAATGGGTGGCGCGAATTCAAGTGACCCGTAAAATGTAAACAATAGCTACCGCTACATATATTTTTATATAGATAAACTAAAAATGCATTTATTTCAATACGGTACAGTTGATCGATCTGAAATTTTTAAAGGATACATTGTTAGGTGAAACGAGTCTATTTGCAAAATTTCAGCTCGATAGCACCACGGGAAGCGGGTCTCTTTTTACTTTTGTTTTTCAGCCCGACGAGGAACGACAGACAGAGAGAGACGGCGGTGAAGTTAATATAAGGGATTTAATAAAACAAACCCGTAAAAACAAAGTTTTTGACTATAAATCCCTTATATATGAGACATAACTAACAGTATTGATTATTTTCAAACGCGACAAACATACAGACTGAATCTGTCTTAACTCAACTTTGCTTCATAACCCTGTGGGGGGGGGGTAGGGTGGGTGGGGTGGGGAGAGGGTAAAAGTCTGGTCACCGATCGCTTGACCGAGCTCAGCGTGACACGTAAAATGTAAACAAAAGCACGCCGGTACTTCGATGGGTCGCGTCAACGCGTCAACTCAAACTCTCACGTGGAGAAAAAAACAATAAAAAACAGTGAATTTGAATTACATACGTTAATAAGGATAAACTAAAAATGCATTAATTTAAATACGGTACGTTCGATCGATCTGAAATTTTGATACTATGCATTTTTAGCGCGAGCGCGAGACGGGTCCGTGTGCCAAATTTCAGCTCGATCAGATCACGGGAAGTGGATCATTTTTTACTTTTGTTTTTCCGCCCGCCCAAGACAGACAGAGATCACGACAGAGAGAGAGATGACGACAGAACGACAGAGACGGCGGTGAAGTTAATATAAGGGATTTAAAAAGAGTAAGATAATGAGATAGCTAAATATAAAGATGTAAAGGAAACTAACGAAATCAGTAGTGTGCATATGTTTGTGTTAGAGAGAAGTAGTGGTGGGGGGCAGAGAGCAAGAGAGAATAAAAATAACTTATTTTTTAGAGTTAGTTGAACAAGCCAGGATCGGCTTGTGGCTGGAACCCTTGTGGGACATTTGGAGAACAAGTTAAACCTTTAGGTACATTTCCCCTGCATTTGATGCTAACATATTTTTATTACTTTTTGCCATTTTTTATATTTTTTTTATTTTGTCTCATAACCTTGTGGTCGTAGGGGGTTCTAATGTTTCCGTTAGAACTTTCTCGGGGCTTGGTAGACTTGGTGGAGGACTTCTTAGCGACAGTCATATATCAATCTTTATAATGTGGCCTTAGCGTGGACTAGGTCCCACGCACCTCAGCTTGTGAGGCGAGCGCACTACTGACTTCGTTATCCAGCTGCCAATTCAGAGTCCTGAAATATCCGAGGACCCCTTTAAATTTCCAAACTATCGCTTCTGGCTCAAAAAAGGAAATTTAAAGTTTAACCATTTTCTATACAACGACAAACCAAACCAAGTTACAGTTCCACATAATGAATGTATCCTGTCAGTGTACTACTATTTAAGGCTGAACATACATTAATGTGGTTCTTCAAATACACTGCGGGTAGCCGTGCCGAGAATACGTTAGCTAAATCCATCGACAGTTGTTGCGCAACTGCTTCAGTCTGCGAAAAAGTATCAATGAATAGAGCGGAATAATTGCTACAAGCTTTCTGTAAGCCTTTCTAAATACAGTCCATTCACTGTGTGCTTTCATGCACGAACGATGCGCAGACGACTTAATTGTTCATTCCTAGCTGCGCCGCATTGGTGTGATCATTGTGTCTGTGGTTGACTAAATGAGATAGTCGAGAATTGGCGTCATGTGATATTGATGTCTCGGGGGTTGGGAAGTATATTATGTACATGAGGATTTTTAGTTGGCAAAAATTAAAGTAAGATCGGCACGAAAAGATAAAATTTCTAAACAACGCAGCTTGGTCAGTAATAAAAATTTCGTATGGACAAAAATAACAACAAAATGAGAGCTCTTAAAATATAACGTGATATTCCTTAGGAGAAATGCTAACGCCATGACGCAAGTTGTGTAGAAAAGAAATCTCCTCAAGACAAGACATTTTAACACATAAAACTAGTGCTATTGATTACATTCTCTATGGTGTTTGTGTACGTGCAGTTCTGCATCTTTGGAATACGGTCGAACGATAATCACAGACCCTGTTATGTTGTTGTCAGTGGCTTGAAAAAGAGGTTCTCACAAACTGAAGACTTTTCCTTTATGAAGCGCATTGTTTTTACAAGAGATCAGAGATACTTCTCCTCTTTCTTGTCCACTTCTAGTATACTTTTAGAAGCTTTTCAAAATTAATTTAACGTTCAACTTTCATTTTAGGTTCATTTCTTATGAGTGGTAAATCTTTGTTCCAGTAAACAATTTTAAAGTTAATCTTAAAAGAGCCCAGGATGAAATTAAGTACACTATTTTAAAACTGGACCGAGATTTAATTATTGAATAAATTGGCTTTTTATATAACTTTTTGTCGTAACCTCTCGAGGCACACCCCGCACTAGGCTGAACTCACATTAAAATATATGTCAAAAGATAACGTGTAACGAAGCGTGTAGTTGGCATGGCATTTCTCCTTAAACATAGGTCCCATTTTCGGTCAACTTCCAAACTTGTATATTGGAAGGTTGTGGCTAACATCTTGGACCATGCTGGTTGTAACTTACCCTAACTACGTCACTATGAGCATGGGAGACCTAAGTTATTTAACGTTCATGCAAAAATAACTAAATATTTTTTTTTAAAACGAATCATTAGATATTTGAAAAAAACAACAGACATATAAAAACGACCTTTACTTTTGAATAGTCGAGTATTTTAAGAAATGAATTACTGTTTTATAACTGAGATGGGGGAGAAAGAAACACGTACGTAATTTAATACACATTTTACTTAATGCACGCACGTTAAACACACATATACACACTTTAACACGCACATGCACCCACACTTACACACAGATACATTCACACATATACCCACAGAAACATACATACATACGTGCATACATACATACATACATACATACATACATACATACATACATACATACATACATACATACATACATACATACATACATACATACATACATACATACATACATACATACATACATACATACATACATACATACATACATACATACATACTCATACATACATACATACATACATACATACATACATACATACATACATACATACATACATACATACATACATACATACATACATACATACATACATACATACATACATACATACATACATACATACATACATACATACATACATACATACATACATACATACATACATACATACATACATACATACATACATACATACATACATACATACTACATACATACATACATACATACATACATACATACATACATACATACATACATACATACATACATACATACATACATACATACATACATACATACATACATACATACATACTACATACATACATACATACATACATACATACATACATACATACATACATACATACATACATACATACATACATACATACATACATACATACATACATACATACATACATACATACATACATACATACATACATACATACATACATACATACATACATACATACATACATACATACATACATACATACATACATACATACATACATACATACATACATACATACATACATACATACATACATACATACATACATACATACATACATACATACATACATAATCATACATACATACATACATACATACATACATACATACATACATACATACATACATACATACATACATACATACATACATACATACATACATACATACATACATACATACATACATACATACATACATACATACATACATACATACATACATACATACATACATACATACATACATACATACATACATACATACATACATACATACATACATACATACATACATACATACATACATACATACATACATACATACATACATACATACATACATACATACATACATACATACATACATACATACATACATACATACATACATACATACATACATACATACATACATACATACATACATACATACATACATACATACATACATACATACATACATACATACATACATACATACATACATACATACATACATACATACATACATACATACATACATACATACATACATACATACATACATACATACATACATACATACATACATACATACATACATACATACATACATACATACATACATACATACATACATCATACATACATACATACATACATACATACATACATACATACTACATACATACATACATACATACATACATACATACATACATACATACATACATACATACATACATACATACATACATACATACATACATACATACATACATACATACATACATACATACATACATACATACATACATACATACATACATACATACATACATACATACATACATACATACATACATACATACATACATACATACATACATACATACATACATACATACATACATACATACATACATACATACATACATACATACATACATACATACATACATACATACATACATACATACATACATACATACATACATACATACATACATACATACATACATACATACATACATACATACATACATACATACATACATACATACATACATACATACATACATACATACATACATACACACACACTTATACTCACACACACAACACAGCATATCGTCGTTGTGACAATGATTCAGTCACCTCCCGCCTCCCACCATAATACGTCATTACCCACTCGTGCTAAGTGTAGTTTCGGAAAATTATACAATAATCTTCTTAAACGCTCAGCCGCTAAACGGAGCGAGTTCGACCAAATTTAAAAGCCATTACGTTTGTAATCTTCCTAACAACTGCCGCGTAGCTTGTAACCATGACAACCGCCGGTTTCATTTTCTGACGACGTCTTTACATGGCAGGTCACCAAGCGCTGATATTAGCTATTGACACCGCGTTGAAAAAAAACAACAAAAAAAAACCCCGAAAGAATTGACGATTTTTAAACGCTTATTGACAGTTTCAATGAGAGCCGAACATCTATAGAGATAATGGATTTTTTAATGGATGACTTAAGGCGGCACTTACAAAAAAACTTAATCAACACAGGAACTAACGCTGAGTATAAGTCTGTAACGAGACCACAGTTCAAAGACTGTATTAAAGCCAGTGGTTGTTAAGAAGATCTATAACCGTTGCCCTTGGTGAATACACTTTTTTACGAAGCAATCTAAGTCAACATCTATTGGTTTTAACTCATTCCCCATTTACAATTAGGGGCCGTCCATAAAGTACGTCACGCTATTTTTTTACCATTTTTAACTCCCCCCTCCCCCTGTCACAAATTGTCACAAATCTCAGCCCCCCCACCCAAAGTACGTCACACTTTCTAAAAAGGTTTTTATTTTTATTAACAAAATAATTAAAATTTAATAGAAAAGACCGTGATGTCACACATGGCCGGACCACCCACCCCCTGTCACAAACCGTCACACTTTCTTACACCCCCTCTCCCCCTCTGGAGCTTGACGTACTTTATGGACGGCCCCTTACATGAAAAACATGTGATAAGTAATGATGAGGCCAAAATAATTGTTGAAAAATTCAATATCAGAAGGGATTTTACTCATTCAAACCAGGTCTCTTAGATGATGTTCCTGCCGAGCACAATCAGTGACTGGAACACGCGCCAAATGTTAACAGTTGAGACGTCATCACATTTGCGACCATCCTTCCTTACTTGCTCTCAAACCTTTAATTCCAAATACTCTTATAGATGAGTAGGCATCCATTACATTGAAACCAAATAAGTAACTCATAAACATCGAACACACCATCAACATTCATAAAAGCTAGCATTACAAAAACATTGATCGTGGGCCTAAAGATATGAAACAAAAAGATAATAACATTTAACATGCTGTTATAGCCTAGGGGTAGGAGTCACTTGAAAAAAAAACCGATCCAAGCTCCGGTTTGACGTTAAAAGTAGTTTGATGATTATATAACTTGAAAATGCAATTGTGTAGCAGGCGATGCCAGAAATACACGATGCAGGAAGTGCGTCAATTTTACCAAGATCATTTCACAATAATAAGAGCTCTCACCAAGAATGTGAAACTTGTATTTATTCCATTTACATCGATCATATGTGATTTAAAAAAAATATTGATTTTGTTTTAAATTATAGATAGAAAATAATTTTTTTTAAAATTTATCGAAAGAGATTTCTTGATAACAATACAGGCACATTGTCATAGATCAATACAGGCACATTGTCATAGATCAATACAGACACATTGTCATAGATCATGCCGGCAACGCTACTGACTTACTTTCAACTTTGCAACAAAAAATTATAAAACAAGCCAAGGCGACCTTTGAAACAAGTATATTAATAATTATTTTTTGGGTTGCTCTACGTTTTTTATATGAAATATTTCCGTTAGAGTCACGTACAAAATACTAATATGATGCTTTGATGGTGTAGCAAACGGTTTTGTAACTTCAAAACCAATATTAAGAATAACTTTTGAAAATTTTGAACAATTTTTATTAAACAGTGACGAATTTTTACAATATATTTTAAAAAAAAACCCTAGCTGCTGTCGTTTATTTGGCGTGTGGAGAAGAGATCTAACACCTGCCTGAAAGAGTGGGAAAAGTGTGGGGTATTAGTCTGTTTAATTCGTTCAACTTGCCCCACCTCAAAACCTTTAATAAGTTCACGAGAACTAGTTTCTAGTCATGACGTGGGCGAATCCATTTGTGACGGTCTAAATGTCATTGTGGGTGACGTCTGTGACGCAGTTTAAAAATAAAATAAAACCCATTAATCCCCTGGCTCCGTGTCGAGAATATGTAACGTATGTACTCGTTCAATTGCCCGTGCGTTCATAAGCCGACGTCGAGAATATTTACCGTATATTCTCGTTCAATAGCCCGTTCGTTCATAAGCCGACCCCCACCTCTTTAGGAAGAGAAAAGTATTAAAAGTGTGTAACCCGCTCGCAAGCCTACACGCCCCCCCCCTAAAAAAGGTAAATAAATAAAAAAAACAATAAAATAAAATAGTAGGACAGCTTAAACAAAATGGTACACATTTTTTTAAAACTACAAGCTAAATCGGTCATTATGATTGTTTACTTTGTACTGACTATATTTGTATTTGTGCTCTTTATTAGGCAAGCGTTGCAGGTATTTTAAAAAAATATTTAAAAATCTTTGGTATACAGTGGCGAAAGCGCGTACATTAAAATTCTTTGTTGTAAACAAAATTTGTAACTAAATTTATTAAAACATTCAAAAATAAATAAAATGATTAAATTAGGTAAGTGCATATGTTTAATGATATATTATAGCTTCTGGTAGAGCAGTCGAATCTTTTAGAATGTAGAAAAGAACCTTGATGATCTACAGTAACAACACCGATATTCAATCTACATGCAGAAATCACATATGACCCGCTAATAAGCCGACCCCTCCAACTTTTCCCCCTAGATTTTGTCCAAAAAGGTCGGCTTTAGAACGAGTATATATGGTACGTATCACGGTTAACAGGGCGACCTCAATACGGCGAGTGGTGCTTACCCTGCGCGCGACCCCGATCCCAGCATTGTGTAACCGAAAATTATTGAAATTGTTTGTAAAGCTCATAATTGTAGGGATCGAATTATCATATTTTTAGGCTGACTCCCACGAATAGGATGTCGACCCGTTGCTATAGTGATAAACTTCTCGCGGAGTTCGATGGCTCCGAAGGATTGTTCGCTGACTTATGAAATTATGGGAATAAATATCAGCATCAAATATAGGAACAGACAACAGGATAAAATGTTTAAAGGTTTTGTTTCCCTTAACATAATTTTTAATATTGTTGTTGTTTTGTTGTTTTTTTTAATTTAAAAGGGGACACAAAACATGTGTCTTATTTCTCCACGTCCTCTAAATTAATTGATGAATTTTAGGATTTCCTCATCAATATATTTTGACGTCACGTGAGGTTGCCGATTTTTACCCCACCCTCCCCCAGCGTCATACTTTGTCACAAAAGCTTAGACCCCCACCCATTCGTTTATGATATGACGTCACAAAGCCTTGACAACGCTCCCCCCCCCAAGCCGTATTTTCTAAATAAAAATTAGCATGTTGCAAATTATTATTGTCATTTAAATATGTATTTAGCGTAAGTCTACACTATAATATCGTAACACGTGTGAAGCCATTGAAAACGTTATTAAATAAATGGTGAACAATCAAATATTTAAGTGGAACTTTTATTTAAAGTTGCGCGTTTTTGATGTGACGTCACATTTTTTTAAAACACCCCACTCTTCACACATCGTCACAGACGAGTGACCCCATCCCCCTATTGCGGATTTAAAAAAAAGGGGGGGGGGCGGGGCTGAACGGGCTAAAGCTAGGGCCCCCCAATAATTTAAGGTCCCCCAAACTTATTATAAATTATATTGTATAATAAAGATGCAGGCAAATGTTTGTTTGAATCCCTGAAAATGCCTTGGACAGTCATACGGCAATACTGCAAATGAGTAGGAAGTATAACGGAAACTAGGCTATTCTTCATGAGAAGTGCAGTGTTGCTCATTATATGCCGTGCACAGCTCATTCTATTAATTTGGTTGGGAAAAGTGCAGCAGGTTGTCCTGCTGCAGTCAGATTTTTTTGTCTTCTTCAAAATCTTTATAGCTGGCTTGTTGCATCTACTCATCGTTGACAGATACTTCAAAAATACATGAAATTGATACATGTTAACAAAGCCTTGTCTGACACAAGATGGTTAGCCTGACATGATGCTGTAATGTCTGTTAATAACTCATACCATGAGAATATCGCAGCACTGGAAGAATTATCAACAAACGAAAATCAGCCACGTGGCTGTCGACTTGAAGCAGAAGGATTTCTAAAGGAACTTGAACAACTGGAAGTCGCTATTTTACTTTAAATTTGAGTTTGTTAAAAGAAAGCATTCTTAATTTGATTACTATGAAGACAAAGCAAATGACAAGTCCGTGGTAAATAAATAGTATAAACAATCTTCAATGCTATAAAAAAATTAAAAAAGAAAGCGTCAGACAAAAATTCAAGGTTGAGGTATTTCTGGTAATCATTGACAAACTTTCTCCAACCCTACAACATCGGTTAGGCGCATATAAAGACACCCACGAGAAATGTGGCTTTCTTGCAAACCTAACTGAGCTCAGCCATTTCGCCATCCGATGGGCAGCAGCCAAGTTAATGGAAGAATATTCAAGTGATTTCGAAGACTGCTTACCTTCAGAATTAGTCCAATTTTCAGAACTCTTAAAAAAATTATTGTCCAGACCAAGGCACAGGGTAAGGAAAAGGAAGTAGCCCAGTGCGAAACTCAAAACACGTGCACAGAGCTGAAAAAAAATATGCATTTGAAGGAACTAAATTTCACACAGTCCTTTACAAATGTACACATCGCACTTCGCATTTATCTTTCAATGATGACATCAAACTGCAGCTGAGAGCGATCCTTTTCAAAGTTGAAAAGAATATAAAATGAGTAAAAATTTGCATGGGACAACAAAACGGAGTATGCTCTAATGAGCATTGAAAAGGAATTTGTAAGCTTACTTAGCTTTACTGACTTGATTGAAAACTTCGCCATGAGAAAAATTCGCAAACGAAAGTTGTAGGTTGAAATAATAATAGTACATAGTTTTCAATAATTTTTTTATTTCAAATGGAGAAAACAATTCGTTACCCCATGAAAAAAATATTTTCTAAAAATATATATTTAATTTTTTAAAAAACGTAAAAAACTAAATTTCTTGACTATAAATCCTTTATGTACGAGAAGTAACTAAAAGAATGTTCTTTATAATACGCAGCGCAAGACCATCCAAAAATACAAAATTTAAAAATACGGTATAACGCGTACTATTTTTTTTTCAAGCAGGCTCGTTCGTAACCACGAAACAGGGTAAGTCGTGATGGGACCATCGTAACCGGAGGACTACCTGTATATAAACATGTCTGTGCTTTCACGCCTTTAATAAATATATATAAAACGAAATATTAACTCTAAGATAATGAATTGATAATTTTCCTCTAGAATAACATCAACAAAGAAAAACGATCTTTTGATTTTTTGGGGGAATGAAAATCGTATCCCCCAACCCTACTGTTGTGGAGGGAGTCGTGAGGTGGGAGTCGTGAGGTGGGAGTCGTGAGGTGGGAGTCGTGAGATGGGAGTCGTGAGGTGGGAGTCGTGAGGTGGGAGTCGTGAGGTGGGATTCGTCCATGCTGTCGGTGTGTCCAAGCCCAAATGGCTTTATATCTTTTAAAACATAAGGCAACCTTTTTTACAGATCTCTCTGCTGCGACTGTTTCTTTTCTTACCTTCCTAATTTGTTTTAAGGGGCCGTCCATAAAGTACGTCACGCTATTTTTGACCATTTTTACCCCCCCCCCTCCCCCTGTCACAAATTTTGGACCCCTCCCTAAAGTTCGTCACACTTTCCAACAAAAATTTTGTTTTTATTAACAAAAATAATTAAAATTTAATATAAAACACCATGACATCACACATGGCCGGACCCCCCTTCCCCCTGTCACAAACTGTCACACTTTCTTACACCCCCTCCCCCCTCTGGAGCGTGACGTACTTTATGGACGCCCCCTAATGTTGTTTGTGTGTTGGGACTGTTTCATTATTGCAAGTTAACTGATATTTTTTAATAAAAGTTTTCGCATTTAACGTTTTTCATTGTTTTTCTTAATTTCTTTCTAGATGAAAAAAATGTGTCTTCTTTTTTTTTCTGACATAAAATCGTACACAGTAAAAATTTAAGCTCGGGTGTCATCCCCCTGATGGGTGTCACCCGGGGTGGCCCGCCCCCCCCCTCGCCCCTCTAGTGACGCCACTGCCGTGTTCTATTCTTTATAGGTACCCCTCTGATCGAAACGTGTTCGATTCCGAACGAGGAGCGTTTAAAAAAAAAGAATATCCCCTAGCACAAACGTTTATATTTTCATTAGTGAGGGAGATATCACATAGGCTGCTACGTTATTTATCTGTGTTTCAAAATATTTTCGTCTTCACTTTGATGCCTTAACCTGAGGGTCGAAAATGATCAGTTCCTCCATGCAATTAAGAAGTAATTAAACATATATTTTCCTGTTTCAGATTCTTCTTCCCGTCGGCCATTACTTTCTGCATCTGCTTTTTACTTGGATATTAATAAGCTTGTTCATTTTGGGCTCCAATGAGTTCATTGTTTAGTTATAAACCATGTTCCGACTATTTCATGTCATTGAATTTCACTTTTCATACCAATATTCTTATGGACCGACAGGTGAATCCTCATGGCTGGCCCTACAACCCAGCAAGTCTTTTTTTTTAAAAAAAAGCTCCCTCGTTTTGCTTTCAGGAGGGATATTTGTTTGCTGGAAAGATAGATGTTGTAGAGATTTGCTTGAAGAAATTTCCTTACTAGTATCAAGGCACGCAAAAATCGTACAAAAGTTTGCAAACGTAACCCATGGAATAATTGTCCTTAATGGAAGTTAATGCTAACTCGGATATTTCTCTCTGTCTCCATCTCTATGTCCATCTCACACTTTCTGCCTCCCTTTCTCTGTCACACAATTCTCTCTCCCTTCCCCTCTCTATCTATCTCTTTATCTCTCCCTCCCCCTCTCTATTTCTTTCTATCTCTCCCTTTCTCTATCTTTCTTTCTCCGCTCCTTCATGCTGAGTCTGGACTGGGGAAATTATTATCTCTACCCACAACACACACACACACACAGACACACACACACAGACACACAGATACACACACAGAGACACACACAGAGACACACACAGAGACACACATATACACTAACAGAGACACACACAGAGAGATAGACACAGGCACACACACAGACACATACACACAGACACACACACACACAGAGACACAGACACACACACAGAGACACAGACACACACACAGAGACACACAGAGACACACATTCATAGACCAACAAACAAGGGTCTCTGTTGGAGGCCAATATATTGACCAACGTTCTTACCGAAAACCTGATCCTGTGGGGGGGGGGAGGACGGGGGTAAGGGTGCGTCCAGGAGCTGGTAGCAGGGGTGCTACTTACCGTCCACACATTTGAAGTTGTTTTGACCTTGAACCCATGTGAAATGACTGACGTTATTCATCCGGATATGGAGGTTATTTTGCGTCCTGGTTTGTTTGGAAGTGTGGGTGGGGGTGGAGTGCTAATGCTATTTTAATGATATAACAACAAATAAAAAAAAAGACAAAATTAAAAGTAATTCCACAATGAAAGGAGTTAATCCTTGATAAAAAAATTTCAAGTTGGAGACCAAACAAATAATCGAAAATTTGAACAATTTAACATTAAAATTTTCAAGTAAATGAAACAGTTTAAAGTAGTTTTTAAATCCTTTATATTAACTCGTGGTGTCTGTTTGTTTGAACCCTTGATTGCTCGCTTGATTGTCGGTCGCCAAAACTTTGTATTGATTTTTAACCCACTTTCTCGTAAGCTAGCGAGTTGAAATTTAGCAGGAAGTTTCGTGGCGATGATAAAAACTATGTATCAAAATTTCAGATCGATTGCATGTACTGTAATTAAATTATTGAATTTTTAGATTATTTTATTTATTCCTATGTATCATGTTATTTTTTGAGATATAGTGTCGCGGTGCGTATTATATTGAACAACCAATCTGTCGCGCAATAAGGTGCGTATTTTATTGACAACACTTTTTATAAACATATTCCCGATCGGTGCGCATTTTGTTAAACATGTTTTACGACACAACTGCATTTTTGTATTTTTGGATGGTCTTGCGCTGCGTATTATAATGAACATTCTTTTATTTACGTCTAGTACATAAAGGATTTATAAGGAAAAACTTGTTTTTTTACGGGTTTTTTAAATTAAATTTACAATTTCGGCAGGTAAACGAGCTAATGACTATATCGTATCCGTGGACTGACTTTGTGTTCGTTATGACCTTACCTTAATTTGTCGTATGTCTAACCTACGGAACAAACCGAAGGACCATTACTAGAGTTTTTTTCAAAAAGGAGAAACCCACAATTTTGTTTTTAAAATTTCTTGTGCCTCTTTTATTTCCCCAATTGACTCGTGGTATTTACAAATAAATTTTTGGGGATGGCAGCTGTCTGCCATTTCACTCGAAATCTGTTGAGTTTAATATTAGGTTAGTAAAAGCCGTGCGCTAAATATTATAAAGCTAGTTAGTTTATCGCACGGCGAATGGAAATATTTTATGTTGAACGCTTCTCGTGGCCCTGGTTCCATTGTGCGTTTTCATGAAATGACAAGGGGTTGTGGTGTTAAAATCGTTTAGTATGTGCGTATGGAAGACTCTAAGCTTCGTTGGTTCGTGGGAAATTTTTTAAAATAATTTGGTGTGCAAAGTTGCACTGCATCCCTTTTTATCCGAAATTGTGCACCCCACAAACACATATATTATATTATCCTTATTAAAATTTAATGTGCGGTAATTCTAAACTGCTGCGCGGCGTCGGTCAGATATCTGGGTGGTATCGCAGTTTAAAGGGAACATTGATGGCAGATCGTTCCACTGAGTAATTGAGAGAGAAGTTATTTTATACCTGCTTTCACTATCTTCTAATAGGCAGCATTAAGTTCCTATATATATAGGTAAGGTCTGTGCTAGCTGGAAAAGGGCTTAAGTTAATCATATAGGAATATGTATTAAATTTATGAGTTTTAAAAGTGTATATGCTTTCTTGCATTCAGTTATAATTATATTCCTTGAACTGGACGAGTAAAGCAGCCGACAACAAACTACATAATAACCTCCACACCCACCTCGTACTTTAACTGTTCCACGCCGATCCCTGGAGAAAAATGGCCAAGTATGAACAGAGTAGAAGACTATATAGCTACCTAGTGTATTACCCGTCAAAAATAACGGAAGTTTTCAAAATAAATACATTTCAGCTGAAATCTATTTATTTTGAAAAAAATACACATCAGAATAAAAAGTAATGTAATACAGAACTTTTATTTATTCTAATTTTATTCATTTATTTTCATATTGCACAATTTTATGTGGAACGTTCGAAAAGAGTTATTTTTGGTGCAGTAATTTGGTGCGCTGCTTTCTAAAATTAGTAGCGTCACGGACAGACAGACGGGACAGACGGGACGTGACATACATTGCAAATTATGTATGTTGATATTTATCCTGCAGAGATCCCCCAAGCCATCTCATTCACTCATGTATCAGTCTGACTTTATCGTACTTACATTGAGTCACTTCGCGCAAGCCAAAACCGAGCAATTGACATTACACAGATATTCTTGAACTTCGACCGGGAAAAAGTTTTGTTTCCTAGATTTTACACTCTTTTCCCTACGTTATTTATTTATATCCTAAGTTATTACATTTTATATTCGGTTTCATCGAGTTCGGCCAGCCTAGTAGTACAGCTTCCTTGTCGGCGATTCTGACAAGGGGAGGGGTACATCTCCTGGAACGCTTGCGGCTATGTTGGTCAGACATCGAATGATGGGCTTCGGTAATGTCAGGCTGAAGCTTCCGTCTGCCTCATAAGTTCATTGACTTAACAACTGATCACAAGAGTTTCAAGAGCGATTCTTCGGAAATTCCTTACAGGGTCAATTGACTTATTTGAAGAAAAAGAAGAAAAAAAAACACAACAAAACAAAGATCGATAACCCAATTTTAAGCGAGATGTTTTGAAAGTGAAATTCCAGGCCGGATATTTCGTCATCTATCTCTATTGGTTCTATTTCTCATTTGATAGGTTTTTTTCTCCAAAGAGTCATGAATAAGACGGATCAATTTGTCTTTAGGCTCTGCCTTGTAACATGGTTCTCAGTGAAAATATTTTACGTTTGAATTATTATCAAATGAAATATCTTCGTGATATCAATAACAATTTATTTTTTTAATTATTACTGAGTATATTTTGAGAAAACTTTTTAAAAAAAGTAATTTGATTTTTTTTTAAATACAATTTTTTTTCCTTTTACAAGATCAAATGAAAAAAAAATAATTCCCTTAATTTTTATACATATATATTTTACACTAGCTATATTGCTGCAGTTGTATTTGAGCCGTACAAAGTTTACTTTATACACCCTCTTATGTGTGCACACCTTTGTAAAGGCTAAAAAAAACACTCTATATTACATTGTATTTTGTTTCTGGCGCTTTCTGGCGTTAACTTTTAGAGTAGCCAAGGTGCACAATGTTTTGTGTCGTGGATTGTTGTCATCAGACTGACACACTTCTTTGGGGGGCCGTTCATAAATGACGTCACGCACCTAAGGGGGAGGTGGGTCAGAGATTTGTGACGTTGTGTGACGTGGGGGAGGGGACTGCTTAAGGCCTGTGACGTCACATAAAAAAACGCGCAACTTTAAATAAACGTTCCACTTAAATATTTGATTGCTTACAATTTATTTAGTGACGTTTTACATGGCTTCGGGCATTTTACGATATTAGAGTGCAGCCTTACACAAAATACATATTTAAATGACAAAAAAGTGATTTGAAACATGCTCATTTTCAAATAGAAAATACGGCTTTTATGTGAGGTGTGGGGGAAGGGGGGGGCAAAGCTTTGTGACGTCGTATTGGAGGGGCGAATCTAACTTTTTGTGATGACGTGTGACGAAGAGGGGAAAAAAAGTGGGGGGGGGGTGAAAATCGGAAAAAATCGTCATTTATGGATAGCTCTTTTTATGTATCTGGATGTAGAAAATTATTGGTCAACTCTTGTAAATAGACTTGAATATTACATTTGTATTACAAACTTCAAGACATAAATCACTTTTAAATTTCATCAAGTTGCCTGTGCCAAGTATAGTTAAGTGAACAGAACTCGTAGATCGTTAAAAAAAAATTGGCAATTTAAAATAGTCGCCAGATAGAAAATAATTATCTTCCGATATTACACTTTATTCTCGGAAACCTTGATATGTCAAATAATTCCCTCTCCCCCCGCCCCCAACCCCCTCTTTTCCCGTGAGCCTCATCAAACAACACCACATTGTGACGTTCAATTACTGGGGGGGGGGACACAACAACATTACACTATAATAATGCCCGTCATCAAATTGTGTCTCTCTCCATCAGACCTTTTGTCAAAATGTATAACATATTTTCCCCTATGAGTTCGGGGCTAAATTAACCGATATCCCCAACGTGAAAAATATTTGACAACAAGATTGTGGACGGCTTAAAAAAGACAAAAAATAACGTGCTTTCTCGAATGAAATAAAACACTTTCAAAAAAAAACGTCGAAAAATTATATAGAACGTCACTTTGACGTCACCAAACCACGCCCAATACTCCCATTCGTAACTTCATTATTCAACAGTGTCACGGCCACATGGGGCAAGGCGTTGATGTCTTCTTGCTGGAAATAAGTTAAGGAGTAGAATTTATTCAGTATCTCTGACATTATTTGTTCATTTGTAATCATTTCGTATGATTCAAATAAATATTTTAAAAGTCTCTCTAATCGCTTGAATATTCTTCCCCTGTTTTCCTACAGAGGTTGACCCAAAATGAACTGGAGGCAGACACACCAGACAATGGGCACAACTAGGGACAGTTGGAGAGACTGGCGCAGGACCAGGATGTCTGGAGAGCCTTTTGTTAGTGGCCTATGCCCCAGATGGGATGACAGGCAATTATGCTTTTTGTACATTAAACATCACTTTTACAAGTACCAAAACAAAAAAACAATAAAATTAGAAAGCCTATAACTCAGTTTCGAAGTATATCATTTTTAAATCCCTTATATTAACGTCACTCTCTTGTCTGTCGTGGTCCCGGTAGCGGAAAAAAAACAAAAGTAAAAAATGGCCCTCTTCCCGGGATCCTATCGAGCTGAAATTATGCACATAGACTTTGTCACCTAACAATGCATTTTATCAAAATTTCATACCGATCGAAAGTACTGTACTTAAATTAAATAATTTTTATATTATTTCTATGTATCGCTATGTAGCATTTAAATGTTTATGCTAGTCTGTAGCGCGGTGCTTATTATATTGAACACAATCAATACTTTTATTTATGTCTCATATATAAGGGATTTGTAGTCAAAAACTTTGTTTTTACGGGTTGTTTGATTGTTTATTATCTTAAGCCGGCCCACACTTACTTTCTTACAAACATAAAGTTTGGACACCACTCTCATACACAAGTAAATTGATATCACTAGACTAGATTTGGCCCTTAAAAATATTTTTTGTATTTTTTTCGTGTGTTGTTTCTCTCTCTCTCTCTCTCTCAGTTTATGTTTGAGTGTGTTTTTTCACCCTTAAATCATCATATTATTAATGAACAATTAGAATCCGTTTTGATATTTAAAACCTGTTAGCGAAAGTCTCATTGGGTGACTTGAATAAAAAAATAATTGACACTAAAAGAGACACATTGTAGAAATAGACATGTATGCAAATACTTTTAAAGATCCGGTGAAAACACAACAATTACCCCCCCCCTCCCCCCAAGAATTGTTTAAGTGATATTTACGAAAATTGACTATTGACAGTGCCTCTAAAATTTCGCCTTTTCTCTCACGATGAGCATTTGCCATGCTAGGGCCTCTTTTCATAAATGAATATCATATCCTCACATACAAATCACGAGGTTAGAGCAGGACTAAGTGCACCCATTACCCCACACACAACACCATTGTACAGAAATCATACATGGAATGAATGGGTTTGGAGCCGAAAGTATATTTTTTCAACGCGTGGCAACGACCAATGAGAACAATTAAGTCCAAAGTGAATTAACATCTTGTTATCGTCTGATTGTAATGGCCTGGCCCGACGATGCGCCTGGGTTCGCCGTCACAAACAGTTTGTTTATAGCGGGGCAGTGACGTCTGACCGTGTTTGCTTCAGGGCCGTGAGGCGGTGGGGAAATCAAAAATTCATGGTCACTTAGGGACTGTTTCAATCCTGACACTGTCGGCTCATTAAAAAGATGTCGGAGAACTGCTGAAGTACAATAAGCCTCAGCAGCCGAGGGACCAACGACCTTTTGGGCTGAACTATGTCATAAACACATAAATGTGGACGTAATAATATATATATATATTTTTTACTTTTGCCGTTTTTTTCCTTTAAACATCAAATTTTTATCGCATTGTGTAATTTTTCCGAAGTTCCCCTGTACTCTTCATTCTACATCCCGCTATTTTCACGCCAACGAAACTCCGTTATTTTTTCTGCCATTGAACATAGCTCTCCACGCCACAATCACAACAGTTTATCAACTTCTGCACTCTAAATATGGTGTATAAAAACATAAGTAATTTAATTTCTTCCTTGTCTTTTTATTGGAACTATGTTTAAATGTAAGAGGACTTTGGCGGATATTAGAATGATAACCATACAGTTTTGCCTTTGCATTTGGTTCACAAAAAAACTTAATTCTTTTTTTTTATAATTAAAAGAAATATTGTATCATAATGTCGTTGCTTCCAGCACATTGCTCTATACTCAACTGGTAACAGAAATATCCTTCATTAAGAGCTGACCTCTGTGATAGAGATGTGTCAAGGCTCAGACAATAGCTCTGGGCACCTCATTAATTTTTTCTGGGAACGTCCAAATATAGATGTGAGTCATTAAATGTGCCCGCGCATGGAAACGCGAGTCTACTGGTTTGTCTTTTTAATTACAAAGTATTATTCTTTTGACATCACGTAGACACTATTTTCTTGTTCTGTCATTGACTTCGGGGTCTATCTGACGCATAGTGTGGGAGTCTGGTTTTAGCGAATGTTTTTACATTTTTTAAAATACTTTTTTTTTCCTCTACGCTTTAAAACGTTTGCTACACAACCACACTGTTTAACCCCGTTATTCGTACTCCAATATTAGGTCACGTGGGGCCTGGGTTCAAATGTTTGTTGAAAGACTTGGGTTTCCATTGGACATCAAAATATTATTGCACATGATTATTGTGCCGCACATTTTGTTTTTGCTACCACCGAGTCACCGACTAAAGATTGGCTCGGTGGGTGAAAACAATACCCTCCGCCAACTTATTGCACTGGCGTCAACTGGAAAAATAAAAGAAAAAAAGAAAAAAAAGAAAGACAAAAAAAAGAAAAGAAAAAAAATAATTAAAAAATTAAAAGAAAAGAAGAAAAAGAAAGATAAAAAAAAATAATAAAAAATAAATAATAAAATAAAAAAAAATGGAAAAAAAAAGTCAGTGAATACACTTGGTGTTTCGGGGATTAATAAATAGAAGGTTCGCATACTTTTAATCAGCCGCTAAAAATCTCTTATTTATAACTCATTTTTATGGTCTTTCAATAAATAATAGAAGGAGGTGTGTTACGGCCTGAAAATAAATTTAGGAAAAATTTCTGATAAATGCCGTTGTCACCAGACAATACAAAACATGAACATAAAAAATTGAAATATAAAAAAAAATATGTCTATATCACTCTCTCTCTCTCTCTCTTTGTCTCTCTCTTTCTCTCTCTCTTGCTCTCTCATTCTCTCTCTCCATCTCCCAGCTCTCTCTGTTTTCTCTCTCTTGTTTTCTTCCTTGAAATTAAGCTTTCCGTCGGCTCCTATTAAAAGTTAAAACCCGTTTTACACAAATTTCCTCTTATATTTTACACAATTATTCTTCACCAATGTTCCATTTACGTGCATACATCTATTCTACGCCTGGCTAATTACTCCAAAACTTGTAAAACATTACACAAAAATGGATGCTGTGCACAATCACTCCCTCGACATGCACACCTTTTATTGTGTCATGTCATTCCTTAACGTCAAACACCATGCAAACATCCTCGCCTCAAAGAAAAAGAAGAAAAACTCAAAGTCAGTCCTCATGTATCGATTATTGTATTATGTCCCCGGTGTCTCAGATCTATAGATCCTGGTTCAGCCGAACAACGTTAAGGCCGGGGCTGAAGTGCTTGCCGGGCTGTGGGTGGCAGAGTTTTGGTTTGAACACTCCATGTCGCCCAACAGTGGCACCGCAGAGACGCTCCACCCCCACCCCACTCCCAAATACTGTATCAACATTTTACGTCATTGACGCGAGGGTGACGTCTGTTTGACTAAGCCTCTTATTGACTTTGTCATGGTTGAAGATCGGAAGTTGACCCGTTGAGTGTTTTCAGTGTAAGAGATAAACTGTACTGTAAAAGTTTGTGATTACTATTCTTATATTTCCATACATGAAAATAGCATCGAGTTCCTATTAACGAAGATATTTCAACAAAAGACGTTTTTGAACTATTCAGAGAAATTGAGCCTATAGGTGGGAAGGGCTGGTCTTAATACTCTTTTCATGAACCGGTAAACCACAATATATATGAAACACACATAGCGGGGACGACGAATGGAAAATAATTCTCAATATTAGAAAAATATATATTTAAAAAAAACAAACTAAGTAAAATGGATCTAGACGTTAAGTAAGCCACACGCATTATTTCTCCTAAAAGACGGAGAACACAAAAGGGATAAGACTCGTAGAAAAGAGAAACCGCTGGGGAAAAAAAAAGGAACTCTATTTTATTATCACTCAAAATGATTTTCCCCAATGGCTTCCTTAAATGTAAAAATATGAGATGAGTTAGGTGGGCGTGAGTGTTGATAGGTGATATTTATTAATATAATATAATCTGTATAAATAAAATACTCTGACATGGAGCAGTATCTGTGGATTAAGGGTGCATTTAAATACAAATTACAACATTTACAAAGTTACTGTACACACGTCTAAAATATATTTTTTTTTAAAATCCGTTGTGCAAAATATTTGAGAACCGCTGATATCCTTGGGTTAAAAACTCATATCGAACTCTCAAAAGATTGTTTGGGTGGTAAAGAATATATATTTTTTTAAAAGAACTCCCTCCGTTCGAATTTTATTTTCAGTTATGAAATAAATCATTCTATAAACACAATTTCATGACCGGAAGTAGGGGGCGAGTCTTTATTTGTTGAACGATCGACAGAACTTCAGTTTAATTGTACATTATAGAGGGTCGTAACTGCGCACGAGTTTGCACTACAAGTCCCGCGATTCACTCATTGAAATGTAATCATTGAAGGATCAATAGAGGGAAAACATACAATCGGCAGATAACCCCCCCCCACCCCCAGCACCTTCCTATAAGTCTAGCCAGAGTTATCTCCCTAATGCTGTTGTAGCGCCGGTGTTTAGGTCTTTGTTATTTGTCACGGTACTTGTCTATTGGTAATGTTTTGTCACGGCACTTGTCTATTAGTAATGTTTTGTCACGGCACTTGTCTATTGGTAATGTTTTGTCACGGCACTTTTCTATTGGTAATGTTTTGTCACGGCACTTGTCTATTGGTAATGTTTTGTCACGGCACTTTTCTATTGGTAATGTTTTGTCACGGCACTTTTCTATTGGTAATGTTTGTCACGGCACTTTTCTATTGGTAATGTTTTGTCACGGCACTTGTCTATTGGTAATGTTTTGTCACGGCACTTTTCTATTGGTAATGTTTTGTCACGGCACTTGTCTATTGGTAATGTTTTTTCACGGCACTTTACTATTGGTAATGTTTTGTCACGGCACTTTACTATTGGTAATGTTTTGACAACACCCCTCCCCGCCAACCCCGAGGCTTTAAACGAACTTCACCAATTTGTGAATGGAGATGTTATATGTGTTTATTCTGTATGTCTCAATCTTTTCTGTATTTCATTCAACGGTGTATTTCAGGGGTCGGGAAACTTTTTGTATGAGAGAGCCATAAACATTACATTTTTTAAAGCGCGATGGTCTAAGTGGTAGCGCACTGGACTATCGATCCGAGGCAGATCCCGAGTCGCGGGTTCGAGCCTAGGTACTGCATGCCCCTGGGGCATTGTGCTGGCCACACATTCCCCTGCTCGTTAGTGGTGGCTAAAAACTTGTTAACACTACATCACTTGCCCCATAGTCCGTCATGGACTGGAAAGGGGGTCATTTTTTTTTCAATTCTGTGTGAGGCATACATTAAAAACTAAAAATGTAAGTAAATGTGTGCATTGTGTGTAATTTCAACACTAAAAGTACAATAATTATGTCTCTGAATTCTTTTTAATAACATCGGTATGCTGTTTTTAATACGCTATTAATATGTAGATCAAAAGCAGTCTGAATAAACTTTTTTTTTAATCGAACATTTTTCTGAGAGCCAGATTCAGCCATCAATAGAGCCACATCTGGGCTCGCGAGCCATTGTTTCCCGACCCTTGATGTATTTCATGCTATCGATATCCCCCACCCTTCACTCTCTCTCTCTCTCTCTCTCTCTCGCTCTCTCTCTCTCTCTCTCTCTCTCTCTCTCTCTCTCTCTCTCTCTCTCTCTCTCTCTCTCTCTCTCTTTCTGTTTAGCACATCTTATCTCTTTTAATTTCCTTTCATGTATTTCTCTCTTTTTAAATACTATTTCTTTTTTTTTCATCCCCCATCGCTATCTTTCTTATTTGCTTTCACACCCTCTTTCTAACTAAACCCCTCACTCCTCCCCCCCTTCCCCACTAATCATGAATATAACATGGGCGCATAGTTGCACTATTTAAATAATTATGTAAGGCATTCTTGAGTATTATTCAAAAGAATTTTTGGTAAGCCGTAAAAACAATGTTTTTCTTATAAAAATATTGACACTCAATCTTTTTTTTAAAAAAATCTTTTCAAATCATGTTATCTCTCTCACAGACCATTATCGCGTAATCAAATTTACCTGAACGTTGGTAAACAAAGTTTCAAGTGTGTAGAGAGATGGTGATCCCCGACGAGCCTACCTAGAATAATTAAATTTCCATTTGTAATGCAGCCCTGTTGATGGCTGACGCCAAACTGGGTGGTTAAAGAGCTGGAAATAGTGGCCGTTAATCAAGTCAGAGTTCTGTTTTATTGTGCTGGGAATTCAGGAGGCCCCACGACGTATCAGGGGCGTACGCACTGTTTTTAGTGGCGTGCTATCAACATCTGGTAGGTAGAATATCGGGGCAGCCTTACACGTTTGAATGTAGGTTTGTATAAATTTTCGAAGATTGAATAGTTTTTTATTGTTGTTTTAAAAAAATAATTAGCATAGTTAATGGAACAATATGATAGAGAGGACGATTAGGAACGTTGCGTAGGAGGAGACAAAAAAGGAGGCGTTTAATTGAGATGACAACTGGAGATAAATGAATGGATCTCAGGGAGAAGGGTATATACAGGATGTTTAACGAATGAGGGGTACGTTTGGAGGGAGGAGTGAGGACGAAGGGTCAAGCTGTTAAGGTAAAACTTTAGGAGGGATTTGAATACAGTGGTGTAGACACGGTGTAGTGAGATGTAAAGGTGGGGTGCTAGGATATGTTATGGGGTTAGATGTAAAGGTGGGGTGCTAGGATATGTTATGGGGTAAGATATAAAGGTGGGGTGCTAGGATATGTTATGGGGTAAGATATAAAGGTGGGGTGCTAGGATATTTTATGGGGTTAGATGTAAAGGTGGGGTGCTAGGATATGTTATGGGGTTAGATGTAAAGGTGGGGTGCTAGGATATATTATGGGGTTAGATGTAAAGGTAGGGTGCTAGGATATGTTATGGGGTTAGATGTAAAGGTGGGGTGCTAGGATATGTTATGGGGTAAGATATAAAGGTGGGGTGCTAGGATATGTACGGGGTAAGATATAAAGGTGGGGTGCTAGGATATGTTATGGGGTTAGATGTAAAGGTGTGAAGAGAGGAGAGCTTAAGGGCTACGGTAATTTGTGTGAAGGGGAAAAAATTAGAGGGATGGAGTTGGGATTACTTGCCGATGTGAGAAAAGAAGAAAGGTTAAAGAGGAGGCGGGTTATGTGTAAAAATAGTCTGGGCTAGGAAGGAAGGTGTTTGTGGTGATGCTTAGAAGTGTACAGCTGAGGAGTGGTTGGTAAAGAGGAGGCGAGGGGAGATTTGGGAGTTAAATCAAACCATTCCCGAAGCGTAGAAGGGAGATGTTGAGAAGTTGAGAGACAGAGGCGCGATAATGAAGCCACGCATAAGGCAAGAATAATAATTAATAGTAAAGTCTGAAAGTTACAAAACACATACGCTTTAATTCAGTTGTTTTTAATCTTATTGTTGAAGTTACATCATAAACTAACCAATGAAAGTGTGTGTGGGGGGGGGGAAGAGGTGTCCAGTCGAGTGATGGCACCATCCTTCACTTTGTGAAAAGAAATCCTACCCCAGGCGTCACCTAAGATCTGTGACAATAACCTCTGTTGCCCTCCACCCACAGGATTCCTGATTTTTGTGTGGTGGTTTGGGGGGGGAGGGGGGAGGAGGGCAAGCAGCTAATGATTGACGACACAAGTTTTGCTTAGCGGTTTTAAATTTTTCATCTGACCGATATTCAAAATTGACCTTTGTTTTAATGCCACCTGGCCTAAGGTCAGCCTTGTTATAGAAAAAGGATTAGAGGCAAAACGTATCAAATCGAAACTTGTCGTCAGCAAGAACAGAGAAGGAGTGTTTGTGTGTGTGTGTGGGGGGGGAGGTGGGGGCTGGTGTGACGTCGGTCTAAGGTTAGTAGAGGACAATGGTCACCAGCTAATGATAATTAGTTTTGCTGCCATCGATGTTAAGTAAGTTTTCAGAATTTCAGCCAGTTTGGAGGCTAGAGTTTGTGTCAAACATGTGACCCACAGACGTCACTCACGGGTCAACAGAGATCACTGCTGACTAAAAGATTCTGTGGGGCTGCATTGTCCTCACGATGTATCCACCGTGCTAAATGACACGTCCAATAAATAAAGGAAGCAGTGTTTCCAAATTTGAGTTCCAATTGTGACCCAGACAAACATTACAAATTACAACTAACAATAATTCAGAGCTTCGGTATATTTACGTTTTAGTTTTTAGAAACTACAATTTACTATGCCGTTCGAAAAACGTCATAGCTCAATGAGTAATGTTCTTTTTTTAGATTACATTTTAGCGGAACAATGTTTTGAAGCATAAATACAGTCGAATCACTATGTTCTCAAAATTGTTAGCATAGTAAAATTACGAAACTTTTTTCCTTTTTGAAGTCCAATTTGCTGTCTTAAATTAAGGAAGAATTAACAAATAGCTGACAAAATACAGCCTTCTCAATATACCTACATTTACATATTGACTCGTATCTTTTATTAAATTTTTATGAAATCTGTCCTTAAAAAAGATAAATATAGCCCCAATATTTCTATTAATAGCTCTCCGCCATATTATGACAAGGCCTATAAGTAAGTGTACTGGAATGGAGTTAATATAATCAAAACCTTAATGGGCAGACCGTGTTTGTCTGTTTTAAACAAACAAATGGAAAGTTTGATTACAAACTCTAATTAAGTAAACACAAAATAGTACATGATCTCCGATAATGTAATATATGCACGAGAAATAGTTGAAGGCAGGGGCGGATAAAGACTGCACGGGGCCCCTGGCTGGAGTTTAAACTGGGGCCCTATCCAGCCAGTGTACCTTTAGATGAAATGATTGCTAGCAGCTAATATAAGACTGTAACTTGTAACTATTCAGACAAAAAGATTATTCATGAAAAAACCGAACACGAAGAAATAACTGTTTGCCGGTATCGTAAAATTGAGTTTAAAAGGCAATTGAAAAAATAAAAATAAAAATTTTAAAAATGCCGCCCACCACCGGGGATCGATACCGCGAAGCATGCACCAAAAACCTATGTGCTTCCGATTAGAACACCAGGTCTCGACAAAAAATATGTCAATTTAAGATTTATAACTAATATTCTTTAATAATTTCTCTTTATGAGACTATCAAATCTGGTTTTTCACTTAACTATTTTAAGACTATCGTATCGGAATAGAGATTAGATAAAAATAATAGATAAGATTTTATTAATTTATCATATTTTCAGCGATTCGTGTAAACATGTGTCCATTTTTATGATAAAATATACTAAATTTTGGGGCCCCTAAATCATCGGGGGCCCCTGGCTTTAGCCCGTTCAGCCCCCCCCCCTAAATCCGCAATAGGTTGAAGGTCACCATAGAATGCATAAATAGTTGAACGTCACCAAAGAATGCTGAAATCCCAACAGCCTCCGATTTGTTCATCAAGTAATAAGTATTTTAAACGAAATTAGATCAAAGAAAATGTTTTACGTCAAATATGATGTTTTAGAAACCAGATTTTAAATTTTAATTTAACCAATAACGTAATTAAAATTACTTGGCCTGCTAAAGTGAAACTTACGATACCACGCTGAAAGTTAAATTTTAAAATAACAGTCGTAAATTTTATAGAAGTGTTTAAAAAAATTGTTAATCCAGATTCTAGAATCATGGAGATTTGATTTATCTTTACCCTTTTCCAAGGCCTTTTATAACTACTGTGTATGCAGAACCTTCCAAAAAGTCTTTACAATGACATAGTTTTAAAAAGAAAATTATGTCTGAGCTCTGTCAACCAATGCCTTAAATCAGATAAAAGAATTATTGACCGGAAAAATACATTCAAAACCCGAAAAAATTCACTTGGTTCCATTGGATAATGTCTGCAATATAAAAATTAAAATTTGCAACATATTTCAGCTCTTAAGACCATAGGATTAAAGGAAGTTGGTCAATAATGATCTTGAGAAAAAGAAACACGAAAAACGATTATTATTTTTTTCTTTTTCTGTTTTCCCTTAACTAATTTGAACTGATTTCAGACCAACTTCTCTTCCATAAAAATATAACTTTCAGGAAAAATTAACAAAAAACTTTAAGTATAATGAAAAATTAAAAATACAATTCAGGCAATGTCTGTTCCCGGTTATCATAATTACATTCTGTGCATTAGACACACATCTGGGTTAGAGTCGACGCATGACTGTCATAATTACATTCTGTGCATTAGACACACATCTGGGTTAGAGTCGACGCATGACTGTCATAATTACATTCTGTGCATTAGACACACATCTGGGTTAGAGTCGACGCATGACTGTCATAATTACATTCTGTGCATTAGACACACATCTGGGTTAGAGTCGACGCATGACTGTCATAATTACATTCTGTGCATTAGACACACATCTGGGTTAGAGTCGACGCATGACTGTCATAATTACATTCTGTGCATTAGACACACATCTGGGTTAGAGTCGACGCATGACTGTCATAATTACATTCTGTGCATTAGACACACATCTGGGTTAGAGTCGACGCATGACTGTCATAATTACATTCTGTGCATTAGACACACATCTGGGTTAGAGTCGACGCATGACTGTCATAATTACATTCTGTGCATTAGACACACATCTGGGTTAGAGTCGACGCATGACTGTCATAATTACATTCTGTGCATTAGACACACATCTGGGTTAGAGTCGACGCATGACTGTCATAATTACATTCTGTGCATTAGACACACATCTGGGTTAGAGTCGACGCATGACTGGCTCATCTCAACAAGTACATAAAAACCATGCCAGAAAATGGAATTTCCTGATGAAAGGAATGTTTTGTCACGTGCTCACACACGAAGACGCCGAGACAGAGAAATCCAATGGTAGTGAAATTTTATTTATTTGATTGTCATTGGAATTTTTTTTTAAATTTTAATACGCTTTTTGTCTCATATGTGAATATGATGGTGTGTAGAGGGGCACTTCTAGCATTTGATAAGAGCCTTCCACCTGCTTAAGTTATTTGATAACAAATAAGTTTAGAAAAGCACATTTTATGGATACCTCCTTCCCATAAAGTTGCGCTACCGCACATGTTTTCCCCATCCTTGAAATCTATCTTTTGAAAAATTAATATGAATTATTATAATAATAAGCACCAAATTTAAAAAAAAATTATTTGAAAGAACCTCTTTATTGCCATTATTTACAGGGACTCTTGTTTGGGTTTATCAAAGAGCATTGGTGTTGTTTACATTATAGAATTCACAAAGTGGTCTTGAGTTCTTTACAAAGTATTCAAGAATCAGTCATTGAATCATTCAAGCAGCTTTTAGATTAAATAATATATTAAAGACTAGTTTCATGACCGCTCGTTTCAAGTCAGTCTTTTTAGCCGCCAATCTCCTCGAAAAAAAAACCTCCACTATTTGACGAAAACTCCGACGCTTAGTCCTTATTGCCCGTCCGCTCCTTCTCCCACAACAATGCCTCGCTCCCAGCTGTTCAAATGAGGGCTTTGAACAATCTCTCTTCAAATATACAATACACCCACCTGTGTTTTCAGATTTCCCCATAATTCTGATAACGCTGATAATACAAACTACAGGTATGTTTACATTAGAGACTTCAGTGTTCAAAAATGACTGACAGCTTCGTTTCCGACTGTATCGGTGCAACACACAAATCTAAATCAAAGTCTAAATCTTGCAATCGATCTGTTGGGATTAAGCTCAGGGGATTGGCTCGCACCAACACGATCGTCACTTGTTTTTAGGCCGATGAACTGTTTGTGCGTAGTATATGACAATATTTTCATTCTGAAAGCTTTGATTTCTCAATTCAATCATTCCGGATCTCATTAACTTCGGTGAAAAAACTGCAATTAGTTTATTAAAGATATCATTTAATTTTAAAATTTTAGTAGAGTTTTTGTTTAAAAACTTATGCCATTTGAAAATTTTAAGACTTTAGTAAAGATTTTCATATTCATTATAGAAATTTCGCAGTTTCAAATTTATTAAATTTCAATATTCCATACTTTATTCAATTCTGAAAAATTTTGATTTTTCCATTTTGGATAAATAAGATGATATCTAAATGCCAGATTTTCCCAACAATTTTAATGATCAAGTCAGAATTTTTAAAATCTCTTGAAATTCATTAAAATAACGAACGTCAAAAATTATATTTTAAAAGTGTGATTTAATCTAAAATTTCTGAAGCAGACGTGACCCAATTAAACATAATTTTTAACATAAAGAATAATACACCGATAGGAAAAAATAAAGTAATGTTTTGTGGGGTTTTTTGTGTTTTTTTTGGCCATCAACATTGCCTTGAATTGATTGGCAAATAACAAGTTAATGGAAGAGAATTAGCCGAACTCTTTTCTCTTTAAAAATATGAACTCTGTGTGAGAGACAACTGTTAACTCTTAAGCTTAGCCTTGCCTTTTGGTCAGTATATAGTTTTTGTTTAACGAATGAATTTTTTTTTAAAGTTTAAAAATAAAGACGCGGAGTTTAGAAGAAAGGTTAAAGGTTCTCACTTTGGACTTTTTAAAGCTAGCCTGCCTTTACGGTAAAATCTGAAGACTGAAGAGCGAATCATTATTACATTTGATGGAGTAAATACTATTTTTAAAATTATTATTATTTTTAAATTTATTATTTTTTTTTGTTGTAGGAATAAACACCAAGGGCGTGTAAAATGTCCACACATACAACCACACTAAAGATAAAGCCTGTCATTAAGCTAATTACAAACACACACACACAAACTTCAACACTCCATAAACACACACTCAGTTGACACACACAAATGCCCACCAAGCCTACTTTACATCATATTGGGGACTCCGGGATTGTCTACCCCCCCCCCAACGATAAGTCTATTGCTCTTTTTATTTACGATTATTATGAATAGTGACTGGGCCCCGTATTTTCTATTTCTAACAACTGAAATGTACATAAATCCTGACAAGTTATTCCCCCCGTCAATGCGTTACGTGCAAGCAGAATTTGAGGAACGGTTGATTTCCACAATGACCTTCTTCGCGTTTTTCATCAAAGGGATTCTAAAACTATGAAACAGTACTCCTCATCAACCAATATAGGTGGAATAAGAGTGTGTCTCTGCAGAAATGCTATAATTGGAGAAGCTGGAGCTACTGGCCCAGGGTTAGGGTTGTTAATTTCTTGTTGTTTTTTTTGTCAAACTGATTATCGGTTATGTAAATCCGATACTAAACCAATTATCGTTTTACCACTGATTTCAAAGAAATTAGGGATGTATCGGATTTCGCCTCATGCTCCGGAAAATCCGGAATCCGGCCATTTTTAAAAATCCGGCTCAAGCAGAAATTTACTTGATAAATCCGGCAAAATCCGGCTGGCCAGTTTTGCGATAAAATATATATAAATATAATAGCTCCGGCTCCGGCAAATTCGGAATCCGGCATTTTATAAATACAGACGAATTAAATTCGATTATCAGTTTAGAAAATTTAATACCGATTATCGCTTTCAAAACCGATAATCGGATTTCCGATTATCGTTTATAAACCTTACCCAGGATAAAGATGAGGGGATGACACAGGTATTTCCCAGGAAGATCCACAGACATCTATCACGATCTTCTGCTGTTCCCCAAGGAAGAAAAGGCAGATCTGAAATCAACATTTTTAAAAAATCGGATTTAAATTGAGTTGGTTATTTTCAGGATGCATAAAAACATAATATATTAAATAAATACGTCTGCAATTATTAGAACAGTTTTTGTTTAACACTATAGCATTTACTTTAGCTTCATATACGCTTCGATTTCAAATGTTACAGTTTACATGCAGTTGCCTGGCCCGGGCTTAGTTTTTTATTTATAAATGGAGCAAGAATTTTGAATCTCAGATATGCCGTTCTATAAATATATCACAAACGTCTTCAGTAAGTAATAATCCTTTTTTTGTACCAAAGATAAAGTATTGGTGCAATTCATATGTGAGGTAAAAGGTAGTCGGGCAATTAAAGATTAAGATATAGCTCAGGGGCATGGGCAAAAGTGTGTCGGTCGCGGAATTGCATAGAAATAATTGTTATTCCTATTATGATAAATTGTGTCAAATCAATGCGTATTTTGTGGAGCAACTTTGGTTTTTCTGAATATATTTACAATGGTGTTTTAAGTTTTCTTAAAAGATTGATCAGAGCTTATGTGTGGGTAAAGAAAAAATATAAAAAATGTTCGTGGAGGGAATGCTTTCAAGCAACAATAATTAATCTATTTTATTTGTTAATTCTGCTAATTTGTGATGCAATTTTGCTCCTGAAGATTAAAAAATAATTATTATTTTCTTTTCTTAAAAAAATATTTAACTTGATGAGTTGAAAGCATTGTGCAGCAATGAAATTAATGTGCAATAACATTAAAATGATATTAATAATTACTATTAACCTCCCTGGGGGTATAACTCAAGAACTTTTATCACCGCTGTAAGTCTTATCGATTTGAACCAGCTTTTTCATTGCGAATTCTATAAATTTGAGAACCATCATCTTAGACCGATACCTCCGCCATTATTGTATGGAGATCGAATGTTTATTCCCGACTCGGCCGTGACCTTCTCTAGGCCGACATAATAAAACCACGCAAGCAAAAGCCACGCAGCGATTCTGGTATAGGGATTAGCTGCTCTCCACCGTAGAAGCGGCTAAGAATAACAAAATCGAAGGGATCATTAGTCTACCATAAAAATGAGACCGGTGCCATATCGGTTTTTGTATTTAGGTACGGTCGATGGCTCCTCCATTTAATTAGATTTAATATAAATATGTGTTACATAACGGAAAGTGAGATTTAAAAAAAAAGATGAATGCTAAACTATTGTGAAATTCACTGAAATGAAATGAAGCCAGAGATTGTCTTACAACGATCAACCCGTAACTAAATATCGGCCAAGTATTTAAATACAGCTAACGTATTTCTTATGTTGTTTTTTAAATAAAATAAAATTTGTATTTCTTTTAAGTGCAAAAAACCTAGAATACTAGGAAGATATGATCGAGTTTGAGGTTCAAAATCGTTTTTATTTCAATAGTAAATAAATATTTGAAAACCAATATTAAAATACATTAATCATTCGTTAAAGATATAAAACATCCTCCCCCCCCCTCCCCCCTCGGATTCAGCATTTGACATAAAAATTTAATCAGAATAAAATATTTCTTGATTTTTTCAAAGATAAAACAACATCTATTGAGTTTTTCATTAAATGCCATTGGACTTGACGTGAAAGCTGTACACTGCATACTGTATACTTTTCAACACTTTTATTCCACTCACCGATCCGCGTCGGTTGGTGTGTTATGGCGGCGTAACTAAATTCACAGTCAGATTAGCTGGTAAGCTGAATCTTGATAAGGTTTTATCTTGTTCTGAAACCGTTATAAATTTTATGAAACAACTATTTAAAATAAAACCAGTCCAACTGGACAAAAAACTAAAAAATAAATAGTAACGTTTTCAACTGCCCAACCACAGCTACCTAGCGAAGCATGAGCCATTAATTATATTTATGAGTTTCAACTCTTTTACTGTAGGAAATCTTAAGTGAATTAAACAAACGTTATTTCTGAACAAACGTTTGAGTCTAAAGCATTGTTCTCGCGCGCTGTCTGAAATAGACCATTTCAGGTCAGAATGCTTTTAAAAAATTAAATTAGTAAATTAAAGATTTTTGAGGTTGAATTTGTTTTAGTTGCCAAATGGTTGAATGTGGTAACTTTGATAATGTGGTAGAAACTTGAAACCCTAAGAAAGATTTAAAATAAATCTATTATATTTTAAGAGTATTTCTTTTTGGTTTTATCAAAAAGGATTTATCAGTTGGACGAGCAGCCACGTTTGTCTTCAATATGTATAATAATAATTATTAAATGTATTTTTGTGATAAAATAGAATACTTTTTTAAAGCTTCCCGGAAAGCTTCGAAATATATATATATACCGTATATTAGATTGTATTTATCTATTTTGTGCACTATAAGCGCCATACACCAGCATACTTCTGGGCTCACCGCGATTTACAAACATTCCCAACTTAAGAAAAGAGATTGTGCTCTTAATCTTCCTAAACACATACTTACATACACAATATTATATTCAAATGTCCTGACGTGGGCGTATATTCTTCTTAGACTGGTAGTTAGATGCAGCGATATCAGCGCACGTCATCGCTTGTCCGCTGAAACAGGTTTCCTGGACCAAAAAAAATGTCTTCAGTATAGTCACAGTGTTACCCTACAAATATACACATAAATAAATAAAAGCACATATACACTAGTTTGATAAAAGCAAAATAAAAAGGTAAGATTCATGTTAAAAAAGACAAGTTACCGAATGTAATTTTTGAATTGAGCTTTACTTTCTAATTCTTTCATATTCTTTAAACTCATTATGGACCAACTTAATTTCATTCTGGTGAGCTGAAATTCGGTCAGATATTTATCTCGTAGGGGGGTAAATAAACTCTTTTGAATTTTTTGTTTTTATTCTGTATATATATATTTATTTTTTTTTGGTGAAGTCCTGACCATAAAGATTCCTTGGCATTTCATAATATCGGTATAATTTTCTTACAACCTTTAAGTGAGTGAGATAATCGATAAACCTGTATAATATTTGTTGAATCTTTATCTTCAAAATCTTTCGTTTGCGCATGTTAGGATCTCAGTAACATTTGTGTACAAAATTAAAATATAATAAATAAAATATTTTGAATGCTTCTGCTAAAACTTGAATCACAAGCTTACAATTGATTTCATTCCTCCGGCTCTTGTAATACAATTTGTTTGGGTAGTTGAACTGATTAGTGTTATTTTTACATTTTTAAACTGTTTATATCAATGTTTGTTACTGTTTAGTATTTCGTTTGAAAATTTGTGGAATAACTTTATGCTTTAACTTATTTTTTCCACTTCATATTCATATTCAACCGCATCATTTTTCCGCTTATTTTATATAAAAGTATAGCGTTATAGCATTAGCAAAGAAACTCTAAAATCAGAAAATGCTTTTATGAGCACATTTTTACACTGGCCGTAAGTGTATATTGATTGAATAAGAATATGATATTGTTGAAATGCGTTTAGTCTCTACAGAGGAAACTAATTAACAACTTTATCCAAACTATCAATCGCTTTTCTTAATAAACCCGTTTGATGTATTTCGAACATTTTTTCGTCAATACACACCGATAACTGATATTTACCCGGCTAGCTATTCGCATGGTGAGCTATACTAGTGCTGGATCTATACCATCAGAAAATTTTCACATTATTTCTATTAAGATCACTAGGGTCCATTTGTCCATTAATTAAACATAAAGAAATTAAATCATCAAAGGGAAAAATAAATTTTTAGTAGCTAAACCTTTTATTTCTTAATAAAACGTGGGTGATACTGCAATCAGGCTTATAGATAAGTAGATGGATAACATCCGAGCAGGGTATGAGTAAGCCTGACAAGACGTCACAAAACAGCGAACGTTTCGGCAAACAAATAAAACGAATACAAAGAAATTAAAAGCTAGCTGCGGTGAAATACAGAGCCAAACTTTGCTCTCTGTTTTGTGACGTCTTGTCAGGCTTACTTGTTGTGTTGTTCGTCCGTCGTGATCGACGATGACCACTCTCATCATATTTGCAGGGCCGCCACATGTGTTCTCTTACTTACTCATTCCCTGTTTGCACGATATCCAACTACTTATCTCTTAATATGATTATAGTTAAGCATTTGCTGCCATCTTACTTGAAAAAATCTTTTGCATAGAACTTCAACATAAACTATAAAAAAAATAATGAATTTTAAAAATAAAATAAAAAGTTTATAGCATTTCTCATCTCAACCAAAGTAGCCGTTAAATGAAATTTAAAACTTAAATAATAGTTTGGCCAAAACCTATAATTAGCTTTTGAAATTAATATTTTTTTTAATGCGTTCACTTGGATTGTAACAGACCATTTGCATATTGAAAGGGTGGGGCATTGCTTACACGACTAACCACCAAAAATGTCATTAGACCATACATTTTTCATTAAAGCTAGCCCTTGAGATTATATACACATAAGCAAGTTGATAAACACATCGATTATGCCTGACAGCATCGAGGTGGAAATTGTGGAAGAAGTTATAAAAAAATTAGTGGCTGTTTAATTTTTATCATTTCTTAACATTTTAGCAGAGCTAAACTGAGCTTCGATTGTGAATTCAATACAAAGCTAACCAAGTCAAAGAAAGATCAACAATGTGTTTTCCTAGATTGAAATCAGAAAGCTGTACCAAGCCTCAGCTGGAGAGCGTGTTTTAAATCAACTCTTATCATTCAAGGCAGACAATAACATGGTCATACTGACAGATAAGCAAATAAGGTAAAATGAAGGTGTGGGAAAATTATGAAAATATCGATTAAATTAAAGTCTCTCATATTCACGTAGTCATATGTGGCTACGGGCAATAAACCTATAAACTAGATCATTGTTTTGTTGTTTTTGTTGTTTTAAAATTATTAATTTTTCTATGGGCCCTAACTATTTCGAGAAAGTTCGGCAAAACTGCTTAAACTGAGTGCCTGATAGATAAATCTGGCTACCTTTTCATCCGGGCATCGGTTCCAATTTTAGATATTCGCTCCGCTCCTTAGCCCCACCCCCCCCCCAACTCCATGATCATTGGGAGGCCATTGCCTTATTTACCTTTTTTCCCCACAACGAGGTCATCCCACGTCACGGCATTGTGTGGTCATATCCTGGATCCTAGCCGTTGTTTTTGGTTGTCAATCGCTAACTCGTCCGCTGGTTGTTGTTTTTGTTTGCTGCGGCTGATGTCATCATGTCGAGATAAGGAAAGTACAGGATTTCTGCGAAAATAACCAAAATAACAACCCCGGAACTCTTCATTAGTACTTGAAAGGTATTATTGTTACCCCCCCCCCACCAGACACAGTAGCTTCCCATGCTTCCCACGACCAACCGATACACGCGCCATTCCCTGTGGTCAATAACCTATTAGGCCCTAGAGATGAAATCAATACTAGATTTAACCGAATTGATATTAGGAAATAACCAGAGAAATTATTTTTTTTCCTTCCAAAACGTACCAGGAACGGGCTGTTTCCGCTTTTCATCTTTTTGTTTTGTTATGGGTCTATTATTTTGTTTAATGATGCCAAAATAGAAAGTGGCATCTGGTGTTTTCTTTGACTTGCTGTCGTTTGCATGGGCGTATCTAAGACCCTTGGGGACGCTATTAACCCAGATGTATTTATTATTCTTTTAATTTTAGATTTCCGCCTTTTGCTAAAGAAATTCAGCGAAAATCTGGATTTTTGAATTTGAGAAGTCAATGCCAAAGCCTGAGCGGATTTTTGAAAAAGTATTCCTTACGGGTTTAGAAGTGCTTTTAAAAAAACACTAAAAGTTGTCAAATTTTTTTCATTTTATGTTTTATAGAAGCAGTATAGGTTGATTCCGAGATGGATTTTATCATGAATCATGGCATAGCTGACCGATTTACAAATATTTGCCCGGTATTTCATCCACACAGCAAAAATACAAATCTTTTGCTAACACGACAGTAAGGATTCTGTAGATTGAGTAAAAATGCGTTTACAAATACAAATGATATATATGAATATGGATATATATATATAAGAAAATGATATGAATAAATCAATTTTCATTCAAAGTTTACAGACGGCCTGTTAAAAGTTCCTACCCAACACCCCGCCCCCCCCCTCCAACTCCAAACCAATCTTCACAGTATTTAACTCTGGATATGATGCAACAATACATCAATCCATGTTTACTAAAAACACAAACAAATTAACAAACTAATGTTATGAAAATTTTATCATATCATCATATTATAGAATGATTTGTTTAGATTATTGAAATTAAGCTAAATATTACGATATAACCATTGCGTTTTATTATGAAAAGAAAATATTAACTTTTGTATACAAAGTGAATTCAAAATTCAGGATTATATACGTTATTCGACATCAAAAGATGGATAACTATCAAAGGACAAGGTGTTTGTAATCTGCTACTCTCAAAAATATAATTTTAAGTTTATCGGACTGGAGTTGTAAAAACGAGTTATGATAAAAATAATAATAACTTTAAATATGAATTTTTGGACGAACTCTCTACATGGAAGTATATGAAGGTTAATATTAAAATACTAAATTAATTCTAGAAAGAAAAAAAAAGCTACTGTAAAGCAAAATCTAGATAGCCGTAAAAGGTTTTAAACTTGTATCGTGTTGACTAATGTTTTCTTCACTTTTAAACTTTTTTTCGAAATAAGGGACCGTCCATAAAGTACGTCACGCTATTTTTGACCATTTTAACTCCCCCCCTCTCCCTGTCACAAACGGTCACACTTTCTTACACCCCCTCCCCCCCCTCTGGAGCGTGACGTACTTTATGGACGGCCCCTAAAAGAACCCAATGCCATACATGTCTCAGGTGGTTCAATTAGGAAACAATGTCGAGGAAACAAATTGCGGATTTCTATTTATTCCGTTGATTTTTCTTTGTTCTAAAGCTTCAGTTACGCAACTAAGCATTGCCTTCTATTTTTATCCAACAACAATATATTTTTTTTAAAAATTAATGAAATAAAATAAAAGGCACATGTACTTTGATTTTTATTCATGAAGACTAGTTTTTAAAATTTTCCAATTCTGTGACCACACTACATTTCGAAATCTCATTATTAATAGAGTTCCTCCAAATAAATAATAAAAGTATGCCTCATCAGAATTCGAAGTTAAATTTTTGTGGTCGATTTGATTGGGTCCAAATTCGAAACTCCTCCCGAGCCCCCACTTGAGGGGGGCCCCCTAAGGAGTGTCCGAATTTTTTTACATTAAATATTACGCCACCGCCATGTATGCAGCCCCCCTCCCCAAAGAGGCCAAGCTCCCTCGGCCCCCATATCCTACAAATCCCTAGCTACGGCACTGTGGTTGCTGTAAGAAAAATAAAAGGAAGGAAGAGGTAAGCCTATTTTGTTCGGTAAAATATTCCAGTTCCAACAAAGAATGATTTATCATTATCGCTGGCAGTTAGCCGTGACCTTTGTCTTCGACTAGAAATGAAACGCTGTTCTAATTTTATCTCCACGGCGTTATTTTTAAGACCCGTATTGTCCGAAGCCAAATTTGCTCTGACATCACATGAAACCCAAAATAGAAAAAAAACATTGAGTAGAAATATCAAAGGGTTTATCCGATTCCTCGACCCTCCCCCAACCCCATTCAGAGCGCGTTGTTTACCATAAAACGTGAACCCATGCACTCATTCATTCTTTACGAGACAAATCGTAACTTTTGCTCCGCAGAATACGGCTCGACTTGGACAATTATATGGCATGGCACAATATAGAATTTCTGTGTGTAATAAATTGGGCTTGAGGTCGGTGAGCTTGCATCAAATTTCCTGCTGTTAATTAAAATCGGGGTCAAGTTGACATTTCTAGACGGGAAAGACATCCACACAATTAACTTGACCAGTTGGAATTGGGGTTTATGGTTTGGGTCTGTTGCTTTGTTAAAAAAATATAAAAACAAAGAAAACAAGATTGTAGAAACAGTTATTTCATAAGGAAACGCGTTAAAAAAAACACATAAATCAAACAACATGTTCATAGCCTACAAGAGGATAAGGAATAATAATACGTGATTTATTTTTTTTTGTACATTACCATGTTTTTTAAAAAATGTTATTCTGAGGTAGTGCCAGTGATGTCCATTGGGGGAATGGCACCAACAGGGGTTAAACCCTTTGTGGCAAAATAAATAACATTAAATTTGCTGATTAAATTGAGCAACAGCTACAATTTTAGTGGGGAAAACATTTTAAATACACACATTTAGAGTTTTGTTGTTGAGATTTAAAAATTATTTTTAAACAAGTAATAAAAACTCGAATTAGTATTTAAAAGCAATTTCCAACAAAGAATTTCCTACTTTTTTATTCAAGGGGAATCATTCTAGATTACTTTAAAAGTAATTTCAAATCAAATAATTTTGAAAGTAAACAAAACAATTGCTAATTACCAATTGCTGCTAAAATTACGGGAGTCGAACAAAAAGAGATTTTTGAAAAATTTCTTCTCCAACATTGTTCTAAATATTATTAGCTATCGTTTGGCGATTGTTTCAGCCCGATAGCTGTTAAGGTTGTCGAAATATTGACAAAATACTAATAATTTTTCGTTTTTTATTTTCCAGGAAATCCAGTAAATCTTTTCGGGAATTTTTTTGGCCCGTGCACATCCTTGGGATCTCCTCAACATATTTGCAACAGACCCGAAACCTCTATCTGTTATGTTTCAGGAGTAGTTGCTTGTGCAAGCTCGAACATACAGCACAGATATTTCAAATATATAAACGCAATTTCTCCCATGGGAAATATTGTTATATATCTAAATGACTATTTTTTTTTGTTTAACGTCATATCAAGTAAGCGCTAAACGTGTGTATAATTCTATGACCTTAAATTATTTCACCACTCGCGCTAGCCTATTTTGAGCGTTTAAACTTATTTTGCTATCACATTTTCAACTGCTATCTCCACTTCAAAATAGATAGTTTAAAGTAAGCCTCAGAGGGTTTTCACAACATCTCATTTTAAAATTGAAATTCTTATATTTTTTAGGAATCTTTAAGGACATATAATTTTAGGCTAAATATTTACGGACAGTTAAAAGTTATTTGCAGTAATCAACCAACGGGTCATTAATAAAAAAAATAATCATGAATAATTAAATCCCTTATATTAACTTCACCGTCTTGTCGTGATCTCTTGGTGGGACGCAAAACAAAAGTAAAAAATGACCCACTTCCCGTGATGCTATCGAGCTGAAATTTTGCACATTGATCTGTGTTACATAACAATGCATTGTATCGAAATATCAGATCGATCGAATTTACCTTAATTAAATTAATGCATTTTTAGTTTATCTCTATGTATCTCTATGGAGCCGTCTCCTATAGTTGACCTCCACGTGTCACTGGAGTTCACTCCAGCCATCAATGACCACATCACGTGTTTTACAGCAAGGGGAGTTCAGTCACGTTCAGTCTGTAAATGTTTGTCACGCAGTGCGTATTACATCGAACATAGTCAATACTTTTATATGTGTCTCATATATAAGGGATTTATAGTCAAAAACTTTGTTTTTACGGGTTGTTTAATTTTACTGAGCTTTTTCGAGGCGTCCCCATAATATTCCCAAAGTAAATGCAAAAACACGATGCCACCAAAGGGAGTGCCACCAGAAATAAATCCCTCAAGAAAGAGTATCACGAGACCAGTGTGATACCAGATTTATATGGCTGCGACACGTATGATCAGCAAAAAGAGTACTATTATAAGACTTTGCCACCAGACACTTTTGCTAGACACCGACACCAGAAACTGCTACCATACACTCAGTGAGGCTTAAAACATACGGCCCCTTTCATCACTCCACTGAATTGTTTATCAAGCCTATAAACTAAATTAATATTTCAATATGATAATACATACTTGTATTTGAAGACATATACACATGCATATAAGACACATCCATTTCAGCGGATTGGATTCAGAAGGAATTTTAAAAAAAATATTGTAGCACATATTGGTAAAAGAAAAATAGCAGCTCAACACACACAAAAATGAAGAAAACGCTTGAACATCGAACACCAAAAAAGTAAGAAACCAAGAAACTCTCATAAAGTCTTGAAGGCCGCCGACGTAGTGTGACCTGTGTTGTGTCTAAACGGTATTTGATTTTCCTAGAGTCTCTCAAGGTTCTCTAACTTAAGTCAAAAATTACTTTCACGATCTATCAGTTTAAAAGATTTTTTTTTAAAGAAAGAAAAAAAATCTAGAATGACGCTTGCAGGGACTTTTTCAAAACAGAAGAGCCACTCTTTCTTGGAAAGAAATAATAATTTAAAATTATCTTGGTTTGCTAATAAGTTCAAGGCCATGGCAGGCTGAGTTCATGAGGAGAGCACTCACTCATCACGCAGCCATGAATCCTTATTGCTTCCCTTGTCACATGTCTGGCTTTCTCAGTGAACCACAATGAAGCGCTGACCTTGACATCAACATAGAATTTAGAAGCCCAATGGTACAAACGCTTGAATGTGTTTATGTCTGTGCGTTTGAGGGAAGATTTTTGTTTTTCTTATTTAAATTTTATTTGCGTGTGTTTGTGAGTTTGAAAATAGATAGTGTTCGTTTAACTACGTAACGCAATGTTGTGTCATTGGCGCTTTATTTTCATTTTAAGGACTTCAATCAGTTGCGATGGCCATGACATACGTGGGAGTATTTATTTGACTATCGACTTTCTGTTTTTGTCACACGCAGATCTCTTAACTTAAACACAAACCATTTTTATGTTAATGTTTCTCGGGTAGACTTTGTCCCCTATTAATTTTTCCCGGGTAGACTTTGTCCCCTGTAAAAAAAAATATCCCACCACCTCACCTCTTTAAAGATTTATTTTATTACAGCACGAACTAAACAAGGTAGGTGCGTAAATAGACACATTTATTTTGGCATTTCGCCATGCTGTCCTGTTGATAGCTAACCTTGATACATCAACAACGAGTGTGTTTTCTCAAAGGAACATCTTTTAAACACAATGATATTTTGCTTATTAAAGATTGTATACTATCAAACACTAAATATTTCCCAGAGGACGATGTACATTTTCTGCTGTGACCTATTAATTAATTAATGCCTTCTATAATGAAAGACAAAACGAGCTGCTGTGTTTTTTTTGTTTTGACATTTTGGCAACTGATCCTAATGTTTCAATGATTGACATTATGTAAAGCTCAATTTCTCTCAATATTTTTGTAAGGCAAATGAAAATATGAAATTTGTAAAGCCATAGTTGATCCTGAAGGGGAGATGTCTTCGCTAGACGTCTATTCAACTCACAGAACTGTCTGTCTTTCAGGGACGTTCTTTACACTTTTAACAACCTGTCTGGTTGAGATTTCGAGAGACATGTTTGAGCTTAATAAGGCTTTAAAATTTAAATAAAAATGTTCTATCATTTTTAAGAGTACTAAATGTTATGAGATTAAAATCTGAAGCTGAAAGACCATAGTCACATGTAATCACTGGCACAGTGAGACCATAGTCACATGTAATCACTGGCACTGTGAGACCATAGTCACATGTAATCACTGGCACAGTGAGACCATAGTCACATGTAATCACTGCCACAGTGAGACCATAGTCACATGTAATCACTGGCACAGTGAGATATTTCCCCATGATACGAAGTGAATAATTTTATGTCAACCGCAGAGTTTCTTAGTTTTTAAATCCCTTATATTAACTTCGAAATCTAGTCTCTCTCTCTCTCTCTCTCTCTCTATCTATCTATCTCTCTCTCTTTCTCTCTCTCTCTCCCCCCCCTCTCTCTCTCTCTCTCTCTCTCTCTCTCTCTCTCTCTCTCTTTTTCTCTCTCTCTCTCTCTCTTTCTCTCTCTGTCGTCATCTCTGTCTTCTTCAAAAATGACCCACTTACCGTGAAGGCATCGAGCTGAAATTTGGCACACGGACCCGTGTCACCTAACAATGCATCGTATCGAAATTGAAGATCGATCGAACGAACCGTAATTACATTAATGCATTTTTAGTTTACCTATATAAAACTATATGTAGCAGTCACAATTGTTTACATTTTACGGGTCACTTTACTTCACGCCAGCCATAGGTGAACACATCTCGTGTTTTAACCAGGTGGAATTCACTCAGTTTCAGGCTGTAAATGTTTGTCGCGTTGGAAAATAATCAATGCTTTAAGTTCTGTCTCATATATAAGGGATTTATAGTCAAAAACTTTGTTTTTACGGGGTTGTTTATTTAAATCCCTTATATTAACTTCAAAATCTTGTCTCTCACTCTGTCTGTTGTCATCTCTTCGTACGTCGGGTGGAAAAACAAAAGTAAATAAAACAAACCCGTAAAAACAAAGTTTTTGACTATAAAAAAGGGGAAACGTCTGGTCACCGATTCGCTTGACCGAGCTCAGCGTGACACGTAAAATGTAAACAAAAGCACCCCGTCGCTTCGTTGGGTCGCCTCAATGCGTCAGCTCAAACTTTCACGTGGCAAAAAAACAATAACAAACCGTGAATTTCAATTACATACCTCATATAAGGATAAACTAAAAATGCATTAATTTAATTACGGTACGTTCGATCGATCTGAAATTTTGATACGATGCATTGTTAGGTCAGACGGGTCAGTGTGCCAAATTTCAGCTCGATCGAATCACGGGAAGTGGGTCATTTTGGACTTTTCTTTTTCCGCCCGCCCAGCCCATGAGATGATGAGATGATGAGATGATGAGACGGCCGCGAAGTTAATATAAGGGATTTAAAAATGACCCTATTCCAGTGATGCCATCGAACTGCAATTTGGCACACAGACTTGTTTCACCTAACAATGCATCGTATCAAAATTTTAGATCGATTGAACGTACCGTAATTAAAATAATGCATTTTTAGTTTATCTCTATACTACATATGTAATTAAATTTCACAGTTTGTTATTGTTTTTGTTCCACGTGCCAGTTCAGTCCGCGCGTTGACGCGACCCATCGATGTACCGGCGTGCTTTTGTTTACATTTTACGTGTCACGCTGAGCTCGGTCCAGCGATCGGTGACCAGACCTTTCCCCTCTCCCACCCCCCCCCCGGCCCGGTTATACAGCAGGAGTTAAGGGCAGATTCAGTCTGTAAATGTTTCGTCACGTTTGAACATCATCAATACTTTTAATTATGACTCATATATAAGGGATTTAGAGTCAAAAACTTTGTTTTCCCGGGTTTGTTTTTATTAAGAGGACGGCACAATTGTTGATACGCCGACTCCTAACTTAGATACCCCAATGTATGTGATAACATCCATTTGTTTCCGATAACTTTTTGTAAAAAGGTCTCGTGAACTTCAAATAACACACACGTGTATCATGTTTTGATGAAAGAGTTGCCAGAAAAGCAAGACACTTCTAATTTTGGCAATCTTATTTAAAGATTAGTCCCTTTATTTAGAACGCCGTATCTATGAAGCTATATCGGAGCTAAAGCAAAGCTCTGGTCGGAAGGTTCTCAGACATTTTTACAAAGACATACCCCACACTTGAAAAATTTCTATATTGACCCAATGATGATTTATATACCAGCCCCACTAAAAGTTTTTAAAAAGTAATAATATAAAAATAATAACAATGCAAAAAAGCTTGATCTGCAAGCAGTGACACTGCTCCCCCTAGGGGGCTCTGGTCCACCTGGTTGAGAATCCCCATTCTAGTCACTGTTCTCTGTTGTTTTGCGTGACTGATGACACCAAACGTCTTACACGCCAGACAAGACTGAAATAGACCAGGTGGGTGTAGAAATTTGGTCTCATGTCGCCAGGGGCCCCCACCCCACCACACCCTCCACCACAACCTCCACCACACCCTCCACCACCGCCAACCATTCCACCAGTCCCTCGTATCAATGATTAAGGACCTCGGATTAATCCTAGGCCTTGTCTCATGTTCTGTTATTTATAAACCGCCGCTGTTCATCGGGTGTAACATGAAATAGTCACGCGATAGTGAACCGGTGTTGGTTGGGGGTGGGGATGCTATCAATAGTATTGATTTATCTTTTGTTGTTTTTATCCCTCCCTCCCCCACCCGTGTACAAAGAACAACAAACGGGGCTACGTTACTGCATGAAGGGATTCTACACAATGAGTAATGTGACTGCAATCACGTGCTTACAGTCTTTTAAATATTTAAAGGGCGAACATTGTCCGAGAGCATGTGGGCAGAACAATGGGAATTGTAAATGAGCAATTTACCACACCGGCTTCATTTAATATAAAATTGATTTTATATTATTTGCTATTTTGTATAAAGGCAAATAAAGAATAAATGATACCCTTTAAAATTTATTTGTTTATCAGTGTCTGGGACATTTCCATGTGTCGCTTTGTAAACGTGTCGCTACTATTTTTGTGACAGTTGCTATGGTAAGATATACTATGTTATTGGGGTTATCCAATAACCCTTTGATGATAAGAAGTTCTCGGATTATTTTCGAGTCGCCTAAACATGCGCGTGCTAGAAGTTGTATACGAGGCACATATCTTTTGGCCCCCACAGTCTCTAATCTCCATACGCTTTAAACAAAAACGTAACAAGAAAACACAACACACACACAACAACAAAACAGCAGAAACAGAAAGAATACAATTTAGAATGGATGTACTCTTGTGATGATGACAACGCACTATTGAGATATTATTAAATCCACTTAAACGGCCACACCCCTCCACCACGACTCCACCTCGAAAATTTGCATCGCTATTATGTTATTTAAAATTCCACTTCCAAAAAGAGTAGTAAGTTCCCAAACAAGAAATTTAAAGTACAAGTTAAATGGAAAAAATAAATTGTAACACCATCACCATAATTTTGTTCAATTAAGAACCGCAAAAAATCAACAAAATCTCCTACCACCATTCCCTCCCCAACACCTACACCCGGCACAGCGCCCACACCACACAAACCATTTTTGTTGGCACCAGTTCAAGTGTCACTTCCACCCTCGTTTTGTACCTTTACCAAGCCTCGGAGTGTGGACCCGTCTAAGTGTCAATCTAGCCATCAATCGATGGTTTTGATTGTTAGCTATTTTTACATTATTGTTTGTCGTGTCTATGAAAGGGTAGAGATGCACTTTTAGCTCCGGATATTAAATTACATTAATATATTATTTATGATGTGTCTAACAGTGCTCTCGTTCTGAATTGTAAATTTAAAAAAAAATGTTTTTGACGCGAAACAAATTTAGTGACGGACAGATGCTCAATGCACAGACGTAAAAGATTTTTTTTTAAAAATAATAAATATAGGCCTTATTGGTTAAAACGTATATATTCTTTTTAAGCCCCAGACTTGTGTAAAGTTCAACGATCTGTGACTAACGCGTCTTCACCCAAAAGGCTTTGCTGCCCATATGTTCTTTAGTCAGGGATGTTTAAATTCCAACCTCGACAACGCACATTTTCAATCATGTTAAATCGATTTGTTGATACGGAAAGCAAAACATGTATGGGACTTTTAAACTTAATACTTTCGTAATGTTGAGATCGACTGTGGGAAAATTTCCTGGCAGGGATGAGATATATTTCAAGTTGTTTTGTGTTTGACGTTCGTAACGATCTTTGGGTAAAGTGAATGTGTCATGTACTCATCATTAGTAAGGTTCTTGGGGTAAAGTGAATGTGTCATGTACTCATCATTAGTAAGGTTCTTGGGGTAAAGTGAATGTGTCATGTACTCATCATTAGTAAGGTTCTTGGGGTAGAGTGAATGTGTCATGTACTCATCATAAGTAAGGTTCTTGGGGTAAAGTGAATGTGTCATGTACTCATCATTAGTAAGGTTCTTGGGGTAAAGTGAATGTGTCATGTACTCATCATTAGTAAGGTTCTTGGGGTAGAGTGAATGTGTCATGTACTCATCATAAGTAAGGTTCTTGGGGTAAAGTGAATGTGTCATGTACTCATCATTAGTAAGGTTCTTGGGGTAGAGTGAATGTGTCATGTACTCATCATAAGTAAGGTTCTTGGGGTAAAGTGAATGTGTCATGTACTCATCATTAGTAAGGTTCTTGGGGTAGAGTGAATGTGTCATGTACTCATCATTAGTAAGGTTCTTGGGGTAAAGTGAATGTGTCATGTACTCATCATAAGTAAGGTTCTTGGGGTAGAGTGAATGTGTCATGTACTCATCATAAGTAAGGTTCTTGGGGTAGAGTGAATGTGTCATGTACTCATCATAAGTAAGGTTCTTGGGGTAAAGTGAATGTGTCATGTACTCATCATAAGTAAGGTTCTTGGGGTAAAGTGAATGTGTCATGTACTCATCATTAGTAAGGTTCTTGGGGTAGAGTGAATGTGTCATGTACTCATCATAAGTAAGGTTCTTGGGGTAAAGTGAATGTGTCATGTACTCATCATAAGTAAGGTTCTTGGGGTAAAGTGAATGTGTCATGTACTCATCATTAGTAAGGTTCTTGGGGTAGAGTGAATGTGTCATGTACTCATCATTAGTAAGGTTCTTGGGGTAGAGTGAATGTGTCATGTACTCATCATAAGTAAGGTTCTTGGGGTAGAGTGAATGTGTCATGTACTCATCATTAGTAAGGTTCTTGGGGTAAAGTGAATGTGTCATGTACTCATCATAGCACTTTTATCGCCATTGCACGTTGAGATAAAACCAAGATGAACACCCTTTGAGACTCCGAGGAAATAATTAGGTAAAGAGAAATAAGATAGTGATAGAGTTATATTTTTAAAGAAATAGAGGCGCACATAAGGGGAGACAGATAGAGTGAGGGGAGAGAGAACAGTACAAGAGAAGCAGAATTGGAGACGAATATCATAACAGAATGGGTAAAGAATGATCGAGAAATTTTCCGAAAACATATTTTCAGACATTTTCTTTCTGTTACGCGAATGTAAAAGCCATTTTTTTAATTATAAAAAATAATACAAACCTTAGAAATTTTTTTTTAAATAACGGAGACATTTTTCAATAGCTCCCACATTCTATTTGTAAAATATAATTTGAAAATCGCTACCTTTTTAAGCACGCTTTAAAAAAATAATAAAACTAAGACTAAATGTCAACAATCTGAAAATATAACAATAACACCACGTGTCCACTATTTTTCTAAGCTGGTGACTTGTTGACGATAACACAGACTTCCAGACGGGCAAACTTTCCAACGTGATATCAGGTTTATAATAACGCGCATCTTCTATTTTTGGTCATTTAATTATCGTAACCTTCATCGGGCCGAACATTTTCAATATTTTTACAATGTAAGGTGCAATGCGACTCCTATATTTGTGTTTTGAATATTTCAAAAAATGTTCACACAATGTTACATTGATCACTATTTTTTAGACAAGTCAATAGTCCTTTGGTTTGGCGTTTGATGGATGAAATTTAAAAAATACCCTAAGACTTTGCAGAGCTCTATATATGATATAGGCATCAGTGTTTGTGCGTGTGGATGTGTTTTTGTGTGTGTGTAGATGTGTGTGTGTGTGTGTTTGGATGTTTATTGTGCCAAGGTAAATTAGAACGCTGTACTACGGGAAAACTCGAGAGTCTTTTTGAAAATTTGAAACAGTTTGAAGATATGTTGTTAGTTTTTTTGAGGCCCCTGTCCTATTAACTCGTGCACGCTTCCGGATCTGTATATGTCGTCAACGCTTCCGGATCTGTATCTGTCGTCATCTTTTTTAAAACGCTCGTAAACACGTTTTCTGACTTGCTAGAGTGCTGAAATTTTCACAGTAGGTTTGGGGAGGATTAAGCTATTAAAGTTTCAGATCGATGAAATGTACCGTAATTAAAGTAATGCATTTTTAATTTATCTCTATATAACTATATGTAGCGGCCTGCTTTTGTTGACATTTTACGCGTCACGCTGAGTTAAGTTCAGCCATCCGTGACCAGAGTTTTCCCTCCCCCCTCTGTTTTACAGCAAAGGGGAGTTAAGGCAATCTCAGCCTGTAAATGTTTGTCGCGTTTAAGCATGATCAATACTTTTTTAGATATGTCTCATATATAAGGGATTTATAGTCAAAAACTTAGTTTTTACGGGGTTGTTTAAAGAGTTTAAATTTTCACGATTGAAATTAAGTTTAAAAAATATTTTGTTGACGTGTAAAAGTAGAAAATAAAATGAACAAAAAACTTTTTAAAATTTTTTTAGTCACAAACTAAGCAGTCACACAGAGGGACTCAGAACTCTAAGTTTTATTGATATTTATTGTGATCGATTGTGGGATTTAATGTGAGATATACAATTTGATCAACTAACACAAAAGTTCTGAAAAATTATTTTCTGCTTTTTCATGCGAGATTCTACATTCCTCACTGCAGCTGGGCCTCATCATTTTAAAAAAGGTTTTTTGTTCATTTTATTTCTCCTTCATTTAATTTTTAAAAATTGATGGTATGTCTTTAATATGGAATAACATGAAAGAAATAGTTTTAAGTGTTTTTTTTATAAATTAATTCTTTAATTTTTTTTTACAGTGTGGGGAATATTCATTAGTTCAATAGCTTTAAAAAATTACTTTTCAAAATTCATAAACTGTGTAAGTACACCACTCATGTGTCTTGAAAAGCCCAAACTTCTAAATCTTTAACTTCACCAAATAGTTTTTTTAAAATCTCATATCAAACAGTCATATATTCCATCCAATTCCTTATCAACCAGTTAAATCTGCAGCCTTACATTTATATGTTTGTGCAGATTTTAAATGTGTATAATGTCACGCAAAGGTTATTTCCACTATTCTTGTTATTGCGTAATTGTATATCCCAATATAGACATTTTCCGTAATGGGTGTAATAGTGTGACGGATTTTTGTCTTTTCATCCACAAAAAAAGTTTAGCTTTAAAAAAAAGACAACTGTTCAAAGTTATTCAAAATTTCTAATTGGATTTTTCAAAAAGTGAGTTAAGCTTTAGGTATAATGACTAAAACCTTCTAAAACTCCAAGGCCGTACACGGTTGTACGGTCGAACGAACCCCCTTCTGCGAATTTTTGCCCTCTTGTAACACATAGATTTTATATATATATATATTATTTTTTTTTGTGCAAGACGACTACAGAAAATCAATAAACGAAAATAAATGCATTGAAAGATATATTTATTGTGACGTTTGTTGTAACGTACAAACAGTTATATAGGCTGCAAGGAATAACAGTCCAACTTCAGAAAGAAGCGGTTGACATCATTCAGGCTATGTCACTTACGTATCGAAAACGTCAAGCAAGAGTTTAGAGAGATTAGAAACAAATGAAGATTCTTATTTTCAAAACAGTTATGATCATATCGTTGTCATGGCGCAGTCTGTAGGAGTTGAAGCATCAATGTCCAGAATTGCTAAACGGCAAATCTACCGAAGCAATGTGAGCGCAGAAACGCCAATGCAACACTATCTGCGGAACTTAATTAAACCATTTCTGGAGCACATCATTGCTGAACTAGATATGCGGTTCTCTGGCTTAACCAGGACATCCTCACAAACTGTTAGCTCTTGTGCCAAGTGCTGTTAGAAATTGTATGTATGAAGATATGAAAGGCGATGTGGATTTATATGAGCACTATCTACCTTCACCAGAGGTGCTGCCCGAAGAATTCTTCGGGTGGAAGTTGAGGTTCAGCCAATGGGAAGAGTCAAAGCTATCAAAACATTGCACGGAAAAACTATAAAACATTGCAATGAATCTCTGTATCCGAAAATGTATTGCTTACTGAAAATCGCGTGTGTGATTCCTGTGCCTTCCTGCGCGTTTGAGCGAAATTTCAGTGCACTCCGAAGATTGCACAATTACATGAGATGTTCAATCGGGATAGGAAAGACTTACCGAGATTCATTGATGCATATTCACTACGCTTTCAATATCAACGAGGACAGTGTTTTACAAATATTTGTTAACAAAAACCCAAGAATGATTTACATCGAAGATATTCTAAAATAAAATTCATAGCATTGTGGTCTTCCGTTTTCAGTTCCGTACCATAATGTATGTAATTCAAATTCTTCAACGCTTGCGCCTGCAGATTTCATTATTAACAAGAAAAAAAATAATGATCGAGTACTTGCATCTTTTAATAAAATACTATTTCGGAAACTTTTTATTTACAGTGTTAATTATTTATTGCATGAAAACCTACTTTTTCTGGTCACTGTACGAACTGAAAACTTTTTTTTTGCAAAACGTGGCAAAAAATACGAGAAGTTTAATAAACTCCCTCAATAATTCATAAGTACAGAATTATTGATTAAACATTCTCATCCAAATTTGAAGTCATAGCACCAAATATTGTAGGTATCTGAACATGAAATGCCTTCGCGCAAGTTTGCGAACCCCCTGAAAATAGTCTGGGTACGGCCTTGAAAAGATCCAATAGAATTAATGTTTAAAAAGAGATTAGTCTTAATTTTTTTTTAAAGATTTCGATATTTCTACGAGTACATTGCAAATTGTAACTTTCACGTTAACACTAAAGTACATGTTGCACATTAGTATTAAAGACAATACATAAACACAAATAGATCTACAAATACTGAGAAAAATCTCAAGTGTTTTAAATAGTTCATTTTTATTGAGATAACATGTTATTATACATTTGAAAATAAGCAACTTAGTTGCCAAATATAAACAACATAAACTGAAGACATCACCTTTCTTTTTACAATCAACAATTTATTGCAATGGAGTTATGTACATTCAACTTATCTGAATAGAGTTTCTCAAAACATAAGGAAAAACAATAATTGAAGGGGGTAAAAACATGTTCGAGTAACCAACTACAAGTCTTAGACAACATTGGGTTCAATTTGTTCAGCACAGAGTTATGGGAAGCGGGAGATGAAGGAGAGCAGGCCACATAGGGTGACATTTTATAAAAGAGATGTGGCATTTTAGGTCAATATGGGCGGCAAAGCAAAATCTGCCCACCAGGGGTGGAAATAGTTCCAGGAAGGCCACTGATCCTTCTTGCTGATGACATAAACTATGCCGATTTTCTTTATTTAAATCGTACATAGCAAAATTTTATTTTAAAATATATATAACCCCCTTTCCAGTCCATGGCGGACTATGGGGCATGTGAAGTAGCGTTCATAAGTTTTATTTAGCCACCACTAACGAGCAAGGGATTGTGTCGCTAGCACAATGCCCGGGGGCCTTGCAGCACCAAGAATAGAACCCGTGACCGGCCTCTGTCTCGGTTCGGCAGTCCAGCGCGCTACCGCTAGACCACCTATTTGAAAATACAATTAACTAATTTGTTTTAGTTGTCTTCTCGTACAAAAAACAAAAAAACAAAAAAACTTCGTTTTATTGTTTTCAAATCAGTTTGAAAATCAGAAGGTCGGGTGGAACATAAAGTGTTAAAGTCTTAGGGAGGGAGAGCAATGTTCATACGATGGCGACATTTCTGTGACCACATGATGGTGTGACGTTGCTATTGTTAACACAAAAACAAGATGAAAGTGGAGAAGGCAAGAAATTTGAGTTTGTGACGTCAACTCAGTGAAGCAAGAAGATCAACAAATGTTACTGTTACACGTCGTCCAATGTCATTAAAAAAAATTTTGTTACCGGGGAAGGGGTGTTGTGGGGACACGCTAAAATGAATTCATACAGAAATTTCATGCAAAAGGTTGAAATCGCTAAAAACAAAACTAAATAAAAATAAAATAATAATGCAAAATAAAATAGCGGAACTTGTTTTATCTCCATATTGACTTATGCCGATTTATTTCCGTACATGAAATCGATAAATTTGTTACTGTGTCCTGTCAGTATGTTAATAACTTGAAAGAGCCCTTCAGTCGGGTCAAGGCCAGCGCTATAAATGTCTAGACTTTCCAAGTAAACGAAGAGAATTGCGAGCAACGTATATATATGTCTTGTGTCAACAACGTTCTTGTAATCTAATGCGCACATTGAAACAAGTACATTGTCGATTGGTTAATTTCAAACATTTGTTTACCTACGATTTATTCGTAATACAATTTGTGTTGGACAATCAATGGTTGGCCTTACATTAAGGTTACATTGGAAAACTGGTGTAAAATCAGAAAAAGAAAATACTTTTAAAAACCCAAATATTTTTTGAATCGGAAAAAGATACTTCTCTTCCCCACGCCACCACACCTTATTAAAGATGAAGTTTAAATTCTGTATGCTTCATGCCATCTTGGATTTAGTTAACTAGCTAAAGAATTACACATGGACGCATTAATATTCTGTATAGAAGGAGCGTCTGATAAGATAAGAGCAGATAAACCTAATTATATTGAAGTAAAGAAACAATAATGCTACTTGTCTTAGTTCATACAATCGCAAAACATACGTATCATATAGACGTAAACAAAATGTTCAAAATAAATACAACAACAAATACTTAAACTGTAGAAACGTACAGCGTATAGAGTTATAATATAACGCATCTGTTGAATTTAATTTTCACAGACCATTCCAGATCCTTCATGGTTTGGCAGATGCGCTTTCTCAGGCATTTCGTGTTTTTTGATTGGGCGCTTTAAAGTAGGCACGTTGACTTTGGTAAGGCTTTTTTTGGTTCAAACCCATAGCAATTGTCTTTGGCGTGGAATGTGAACAATGGCACGTTGGGTGAGGCTGTCGGGGATATTCTCGCATTAGGGTGCGCAAGAAATGTGATTTCCCCGGACATCATCATTTGACCGCAATGGACACGTCATCAACGTCTTTTGGAGGCAAGTCTCTAAGAGGAACGGTTAAAAATGCTTCAGGAACTGTGTTCGAGATAAGTGTAATTTTGGGTCTCTTACTTTAGGCAAGTGGTTGAGTTTGATAAGAGCCATGTCCGTGTCTTAAGTGCCCGTGTTTCTGAGAATAGACTGACCGGGGGCGCTGTTGATGGCCGGGTGGGTGTCCGCAGAGAGTCGCGGGCGGATGAGCCTGACAGAGATGAGCTGGTGGTCCGAGCCCCTCTCGTCGGCCCACGAGACCCGCTTCTCGCAGTGGCTGGAGCGGCGGGCCGGTTTGGGTTTGATCAAATCAGCGCCACCGAAGGAGGCAGGGCGCCGACTCCCCGCACTTCTTGGAGATTTCGGCATTTCCTCAACTCGGGGTGACAGAAATGAAGGTGTGGCTGTGTGGGATTTCTTTACTGAGTTTGTGTGAGAAGATGGTGGTTGGGTCGACGACGATGACTTGTCAGGTGTGGGAGAGGACGATGATGAAGATTTCCTTGCTGGTTCCGTAGTGGCAACCTTTTTCGGGGATTCGTCGGATTTGGATTCCTTTAGCCTCATTTTACCCAAGGCTTCCTGAAACGAAAAATTTTAGAGTCGTGTTAATTGTTGTTCTAGAAATAAATTTACTAATGAGGATTACGAACTGACAGCAGTAGTTACGTGTAACAAATTATAATAACACAGAGAAGGTTTTTAAAATTGGGATTTGTGGTCTGAATATTTATAATTAAAACAATTATCGATTATAGGAAGGTGAAACTAGAATGGATTATAACTATATTAATCAAACTTGCTCTATATCTCATCAATACTTCCATAAAAGTGAACATACATATTTCTGAACCAATTTCTCATTTTTCTTTTTTAACCTTACTTTGGTAGAAAAACTACTTTTAACTATTATAGCAGAGTCAAAATATTAAAAATAATTCTCTATCAGATGGTCATATGAACATTTACATTTCTTGCTTTTTACTTTAGTTTTAATATCAGTAGTTACATCCATATAAACTATAACAATGAGTTATAATAAGTGTACACTTTAGAATGTACTTACTCTGAATGCTTCCGATGGTTCCGGCATGTAAGCTCTGATGCTGGGACAAGTGACGTCGCGGCTGCAGAAATACGTCTCGCAGCTGTTGTCGTCATCGCTGAGCGAGACCAAGATGTTGATGGGGTCACTTGCTGTGGTCTTCATCACGTTTTCCACGCCGTGGTCCGCTGATCTCCGGTATGACGCGCCAGAGTCCGACTGCATTGTTGGCGCCATAGTTAACAGGTTGTTGAGTGACGACTGATGGCGGCAGGAAAAGTTCGTGTAATCAAAATCTGACTTCTCTTGTAGATAATAAACTTCTTGTTAATGTCCACAAAACACAGCGAATTCTGGTAACCGCGCAGTTATTATATCTGTTTAACAAATCCTGGGGTATATAAATTATCGACAACACTTAATACTGAAGGCGTGATGTATTGTCTTGTCACAGTGTGGGTATGTTGAGTGTGAATCTACGTACAATGTTTCAGATCCTTGATCGTCACCCGCTCTTATATAGGCGATCAGAAAAAAACATCCACACACACACAACTTTATGTTTACGTCAGTAGAACTGGGTGGTCGGGCGGCGAGTGTGCTTTGTCTGGAAGTCATGGCACTGACACTGACTTGGTGGCGGGTCGCACCAGCTCAGTGGAGATTCCAGCTTACAGCAGCTCTCTGTTCAACCATCGATCTCCTGGTCACATGACCGACTTCAAGTATCGATGCCAGGAGGAGATTCGACTGCTCATTTGATTCTAGTATTCGTTTAGGGGTAGATTGTCTTTGTGGGTTGGGGTTAGGATGCCTTATATAGTTAGGGGTAGGTTGGGGTTAGGATGCCTTATTTTATATAGTTAGGGGTAGGTTGGGGTTAGGATGCCTTATATTATATAGTTAGGGGTAGGTTGGGGTTAGGATGCCTTATATAGTTAGAGGTAAGTTGTATTAAATGATCAGGGTTTGGTTCCTTATTAGTTTATTTATTTGAAATGGCTTACGTTTATGAATATTTTTGTTTGGTTATTAAGAAAGTTCCTTATGTCTCTTTTCCCACGTATTTTCCTCATTCCATCTCCTCTCCTGCTCACGTAAAAAACACTTCCCCTAACAAATAACAATAATAAAATAATATAAATATAATTAGATATTTGTATCCATTAATTATTGCAATGTATATGGTCAGCTTCGTATTTAAAACATATCTTCAAGAAATTCAGGCATTGCACATCTCGGAGGGACTAGGTGTAACATTTTAGCTTTACACCTCATCAACTGAAATGACATGTTTGTATTACGCATTCACAGGCCTATTATCCGTGAAACTAGTTTTTGGTGAATGCCCTGACATGGTCAAAAGGAAAACTGACAATGCTCTCATGCCGTTGTTTAGCATACCTAGATTGTTTGTGATGTCAGCAAGAACGAAAATACGTCCACGAGCCAACAGGTATCAGTTAGTGCAGTAACAACCATACATCATTCTCCAGAAAGGCTTGAACTTCTGCATGCAAATTAAAAAATAAAGACTTATGTAAGACATTTCACATGATAAGCCAACGTACTTCGGTGAGGTAGATAACATCAACATTTTCAGACTCCTTTTGAAAAAAATGCGTGAAACTGCTAAAGCTTCAAACCCTGGATCTGACATAGTTGTTTGCATGTTACAAGGGGAGATATCACTTCAGACACATGCTGCAAAGTGTCTGTTTGTGAAAAATACAGTGTAGAACAACGCGCACCCCCGCGACGCCTTCATTTGTTTTTGTTTAAAAACTTGTACCACGTGTCCATTTATCTCACCTGTCGTTGAAAGCTCTCTGACTGTGTGTTTTATTTCTTCGAAACTCTTCCATACAGTAAGTCAGCCCCAACAATGACATCTCTTTGCTGGCAGAATAATTCCTTAGCGGTGGTCTGGCCTTGCTAAGGAGTCACTGTGACAAACTTCTCCATTGCTTATGAACGTTCATCAACATTACTGACTTACATTTCGAGCTGTGCATTGTGCGTAGCGAATGTGTTCTTTCGTCGGTCTTCTTCTTGGGCGCATTGGACACATTTAGGGAATTACAAAAATCTAGCTATTCACTTCAATATTATTATGGATTGGATTATATATTCGTGAATTTAAAAAATCTTTTCTCTTAAAACTAATTTAACTGTAAAGTTTGTCTTTAAAAAATAAAGTACTCCTTCAGATATACATAAAACATAAAAAGGTTCATGATCAGTATCGATACTTGAATCAACTCCACATGCACGATAACAACCATGGCCCACACTGGGAGTTGACCGATTTTTACCTGACAGTCGTATGTAGGCCATATTTGTTTTTCTGACATATACTCGAAGGACTATCCTTGGAGTCGAAACCGTATTTTGTGATGCAATTCCGCTTGGGTATGTCACTTACTACAACAGCGCCATATGTGTCGTCAGTCAGTGGAATTTTAATTTAAGCTGGACACTGTTTCGAGCGGTGGGAGAAAGTATTAACGTTTTTCCATCGTAAAATTCCATCGTTTTGTTGGTAAAATACCGAATACTCAACAAAACAGCTGCAATTTCTTGAACTATGGGTGAAGTGAACAATAAAATTGTGCTCCGATTTACTGTCACGATTATCTTTAAAATTAGTATTGTTTTGATGTTTTGGAATTTAAAAAAATAGTCAGACACTTACTCCCATTCTCTGTCACTTACATGATTATTTCAAACATTTCAAAATAAGGGCTTCATATTCATTCATTTTAAGAATTGTTTTTTTTTCTGGAAAAGGGATTTGGCGAAAATTTAGTTGTCCTATTATGCTTCAAAAATATATACATGTTCTGTTACTAAATTCATTTCACAGATCTCTTCTTACACTTGTAACTGACGATGGTCTGATGATCGAATGTGTAAGCGTCAATGTGATTCGATCAACAGTCCACTGAAACTTGGCCTTGACGTGGGGCAGCTGACGCTGACAGACCAGCACAGATACCACAGTCAACATTTTGTGACAAGGTTTCACAGCGTATCCCGTCGCGAGAGCGCGTCAGTCGGGACCCTCCTAAAATAGATCAAAGTTATTCTACTATTTAGAGCTATTTGAATGATAAGATCGAGAGCTTTATTGTTTTGATTGAAATGTCAATGCGGGCTTTCTAGAAAATAAAAAAAAGTCTAAAAATATCTCCCTTCAGTCTTCGGTAACAATGGGCTTTTCTAATACCACATGTCTAACTCTGGTTATTTCTAGTATTAAAAAGACTCTGACATTGAATGTTGCCAATGAGGCACTTGAAATAGGTCAAAAAACAACGCCCCCTACCACCCCCTCCCCCAATAAACTATCAATCGCTATTCGTTCTTATCGGGTTGGTGCCATTGGGCACCCCGCCAAGGTACAAACATTGATAGTACAACTTCGATAATGGTTATTATTTTAGGAGGCATTTTGGGGGGTAGAAGGGTGATTTTATGCTTGGAATAACAGTGTCTCTCAAGCTATTGTGTGAATGGGTTCTATTATTTATAATCTTGATATTTGTTAATGAATTAGATATCCTTAATATAACGTACTAAAATGACATTTTATTAGATCGCTTCTGTTCATATGAGTTATTCGTACTTACAATGACAATGATATTGTTTTCACATTCATTTTTTTTTAAAATGAGTCGCCGGTGATAATGTGAAAATATTGTTTGCATGTGTTCCATAAAGAAAAAATAGAACTGCGTCTGGTGCGCATGTAGAAAACAAAGTAAAATTGTTGCTGCACTCATGTTTATTTATGAACCTTGTTGACATGGAAAGTTCTTTCGGGGAAAATTCATATATGGAAATTTCGAGGCGACTACAGTGTATACGTTTAATGATACTTTTCAGAAATATCTCTAAATATACATTGTTTGGGGAATAGTTTTGTTTATACTGGAAGCATAAAGGCAATGAGCTCTTTATCTCGTTTATTTATCATTGCAATTTTCACGATGAACTCCCTGGTCTAGTTTCAAAGCAGATTAAAATATCGAAGTGATTATTCGGAGATATCTCCGTATAACGCTGTGCGTTATAGACAGATATTTCCCATGATTCTTAGCGTCATACGCAAATTTTTTTGGCTGGTCATGTGACTTCTTGCCAATTTGATATAAGATTTTTAAAAATTCATACGATTCATGAGCTTTTGTGGTCTTACGGTTAGGACATTAGATTCTTGAACTCTTAAGTGGAGGTACGAGTTTCGTTTGAGTCTTTTTTTTTAGGTTGTAGTTTTCAGTTTTAGGGTCTGGGTTAGGTTTAGTTGTCTATTTTTTAAATTAAAATAGAAAAAGATTTTCGTTTGAGTCTTTTTTTTTAAGGTTGTAGTTTTAGGGTCTGGGTTAGGTTTAGTTGTCTAATTTTTAAAATTAAAATAGAAAAAACAACAAGTATATAGCAACCAAAAATTACGATTTATCGAGCGCACCGTTCTCTTTGCTTTTACAAAATTAATTTTAAAATCATAAATCTTTTTGAAATAAATTTTATGCTATGATAGGTACATATATATTAAATTAGAACGGAAATTTTGTTTGTTTTTTTAAAACAGAAATCTCCGTATAACGCCGGGAGTTATTGGGAGAAATCTCCGTATAACGCCTCCCTTAAAATATATATTGATAAACTGCAGCAATAGTAATGGTAAATGACTTTGAAACTTATTTTGATACTGTACCACACAAAAGAAGACAAACATGGTTAAGTTAAAAGTATATTTGAAGTTTTTGATTTATAACTTAGAAAACTTTTTATTTTTAAAAGGAAAAGGGACAAATAATAGAACAATGATAATAATATGAAAAGCAAAGTATTGTTACAATTTTAAAAGAGCAGATCCCTCCCCCACTCTTACACCATACGCCCTTGTTTACAATAGAACTGGATGAATCGTCATACAATCAGAAAACTTGTGACAACTATAAATAGACATGCACTGGTATGGTATCTATGGTATCCCTAGAGATAGGGGAAGACCTAAATGGACGTGCCGCATAAGGACACAATATCGTATGCGTAGGTAGAAAGACGGCAGATGGCGACTAGTACGTGTAGTAGAATATTGTGATGTGCCTTTTATCTACAGGGAAGGTAGGTAAGAAAAGATTATTTTTTTAATAGTAGTAAAAATAAAACATTTTTAAAAAATGTTTCAAGTTAATAACTTTTTTTTATAAAAAATCGACTAAAAAGCATAAAATAATGTGGGTTTTTTTTCTACCAGCCTTTAAGTTTAAAAAAAACAAACCCGTAAAAACAAAGTTTTTTACTATAAATCCCTTATATATGAGACATAACTAACAGTATTGATTATTTTCAAACGCGACAAACATTTACAGACTGAATCTGTCTTAACTCAACTTTGCTTCATAACCCTGGGGCCTGGGACAGGGGAAAAGTCTGGTCACCGATCGCTTGACCGAGCTCAGCGTGACACGTAAAATGTAAACAAAAGCACGCCGGTACTTCGATGGGTCGCGTCAACGCGTCAACTCAAACTCTCACGTGGAAAAAAAACAATAACAAATAGTGAATTTGAATTACATACGTTATATCAGGATAAACTAAAAATGCATTAATTTAATTACGGTACGTTCGATCGATATGAAATTTTGATACGATGCATTGTTAGGTGAGACCGGTCCGTTTGCCAAATTTCAGCTTGATCGGATCACGGGAAGAGGGTCATTTTTTTACTTTTGTTTTTCCCCCGCCCAAGACAGACAGAGAGAGAGAGAGAGAAGAATAAGCCTGGAAGCGGACGTCAAGACTACAGCATGTTTAACTATGAAACGTGTTGCAAATATTCTTTAAAGATTGTTAACTTTTTTTTCCAAATATTCTATCTTGAAACTCTTGATGGCTTGCTAATGAAAGAATGTGATAAACAGATTAATTGCCCACTTTTAAATAGTCTCACGTGTGGCCCCAATTCTTATAGTTCTGTTTTCCATTATTAAATATTGTCACCATAAAGAAGTAAGAGCAGAAAGTGAATGAACATTTCATTTCAATATTTGACCAGGACTGTCGAACAGACAGAAGGATTTATTTTTAAAAAGAGAGAGAGAGAGAGAAATAGGACTGACATAAACACGTGGTTTAAAAGGAAAACCCTGTTGGAAGGGGAGGGGGGGGGCCAAACCAAAGCTCATTACCTTATGTATAACGCCAGTTAAACGTCAACCTAAAACAAACAATGCAAACTTGTATAAGTCTGTTGTTTGAAGAACTATATTCATTGGCGAATTGTTAATGTCCCCGTGGACAGAATGGGGTAGTTCAGGAATTATATTACTTACTAGAAGTAACCCGAAAAACAATGGCGCTCTAAAAATAGCCCGTCAAACAACGGGCGGTGGCGATGCGTGAACTTCCTATTTAATAAAACTACACACTTAGATCTTGATTATATTCAATTTAACATAAGACCATTTTTACACCCCCATTGTAATACGCTACTAGGTATAACCTGTCAAACTGTGGCAGCTAGAAAAACCTTCCCCTACCCAGAGGCGTCACTAGGGTTGATGTCGCCCAGTGCGGTAGCCCATGGTGTCACCTTCTCAAAACTTACCCCCTTAGACCTGATCCGAGTCTTGCAGTGCTGAATAATGGAAAATTACATAATTTTACACTTTGGTGTGGTCCCTTATGATGGTGTCACCCGGTGCTGTCCGCACCTCCAACATCCCTTAGAGACGCCTCTCCCCCAACCAACCAAAAAAAACCATAAAAATACCGGTAATTAAGGAAATCATTAATAGTGGTTTATGAATCTACAAAAGTTAATGCTGTTTAACTTTAATTCACGTAACACATTTTGTCTCAAAATAATCTGAATAACTTTTTTCCCATACTACTAGATTTTTGATGTCACTGCAATCTTCGTCAACTCTTCCACAATTATTTATGACCGTAAATTTTGTCATATCATACCATCGTCTCCCTAGTGGATGCAACAATGTGTTTTGTGAAAACGGTTGGAAATAAAGGTGAAAGAGAAGAATAAATCGTTTTCCTAAAAATCAAATGCTCACAAACGTTTACAGAAGTAATAAAAACTTGTGGTCAAAAAGCGTGGTGGAAGGTATCAAAATTTATTTCTTACTCTTAAAATTGAGATGACCGCTTTAAGTCCCAAATGGGAAGTAATGATGGAATGGCTCCGGTCTAGCATGTATTTATTCCAATGACATCGTTGAGGGTATTCGGTCTTTAATTCAAGAAGGCACATTACAAGCGTAAAAATATATTGACGGAACAAGGTTGTTCTCGTTTAATAACACGTATTGGTTCGTGCGGGAAATCAAAGCGGTTTATGATTGTTATACATTTTAATATTTGAGAAACACTGACTAAATAAAAAATACAACGTTTTTATTCTTCATTGCCATTTTCTTACATTCTTTGACTGAGGTCGAGTGTGTAACTATTTTATCTGAGTCAATATAGTAATTGAGTAAGCCAATTTTTTTAATGGTTGTACTTTTATTGTGACGAATTATAATCAATATTGAACCAAAGGGAAGGGTGAGTACTCTGCCAACGATCTGTTTATTCGAACTCATATAGGGAGCTTACGATGTGATTATAGTTCTAATTATAGCTTCTATGAGCTATGCAGAGAAGTCCGTGCCGCAATTAAGCTCAGGCATTGAGTACTCTCGTAACTTAAATGGTATAACTTTGCTTGGTAGCCATCTGCATTATGTGCAATATCGCTCTTATAATATATTATATAAAATTAAGTACAATTACCTACCGTCACGCACACCCAGATATACATGCAAACATTCACACACGCACATGTACACACACACATACACATACACGCCCAGGCATAGTCCAATACACGCACTCCCACATGCACACACAAAGACTCTCTTTATAAGTAAATGAATTGTATACGATATTCGCAAAATGTGGGTTTTTTTCAAATCTATTTTTAGTGAACTATAAATATCTATAGACAAGAGAAAGGTTGTATGAAGTCAAGAAAATTAAAAATCTATTACACAAAATGTCAGAAGAGTCCCGGAAAAAAAAGGTGTTCAGATTTCATAAATAAAGCTTGTGAAAAGTGATGTACTGTAATTATAATATACCGGTAGTTTTATTTTGTTTAAACTTTTTTATTAGCTTGCTTTGTTGTTGTGATAGCTGGCAACATCAATTTAACCATTATCCTTATTAACAATAATGATGAAAGTTTATATTGTCTTTTTTATGGAAATTCTTTCAGTGCTATAACTGAATAAATTTTCCATAAATGTATATGTACTATTCAGCACATTTCGGAAAAGCGTGTGTTTTTTTTTGTTTTTGTTTTTTTGGTGTGTTCTTTTGTTTGTTTTTGTTGTTTTTGTTTTTTTTAAATATTTGAACATAGAAGATTTTCAATATAGTGGTACCCCGCTTAACGAAAGGATCGCGCAACGAACGATCCGTACAACGAACGCTGCTGCGAACACCCCCGCGACTTGCAGAGCGAACGTTGCCCCGCACAACGAACGCGCGTTGCGTAACAGCGAGCATGCCCCCGTGCGTGCCCCAGCTTGGCAAGCGGGTCGTTTGCTTCGGGATTTCGCCCGGAGCGAGCAAACGCGGTCGTTCCTTCGTTCTTTCGAAGGAACGACCGCGTTCGCTCATAAAATGGGCGACAACGTGGCCAGTCGGCCCAGGCCATTGTAACGAATAGTCTAGTCGAGGCAAGTTCGTGTCTTTTTTATTCAAGTTTCTTGTTGTTGTTGTTGTTGTTTTGTTGTTGTTGTTTTGTTGTTGTTGTTTTTTTTGGGGGGGGGGATTTTTCAGCCAATATATTGCTCTTTTTTGTGTGGTTCCCCAACCCCGCCCCCTTTTCTGATTTGTGATGTCGCAGGAGATCGCTAAGCGAAACGCGATTTCCCTTAGACGTCTATGAAATGAATGAATTGGTTCCGGGTCAGCACAAATTTCAACAAAAATGGGCTAAGTCTACCACTCTCACTCCTTTGTTGTGCAGTTCAACAATTTCTTTCTTGGTTCAAATGATAAGGACCATTCTGACATTACCACTAACACCTCCTTTCTTATGACCCATTTTTCTTGGGATGCACTTCACACTTCAACATTTTTTAGAAAAGCTTCTCCTGCAACATCACAAATCAGAAAAAAGGGGGGTGCGTGGGGAAACGGATTGCATTCGTTAAGCGAGGTACCACTGTAATTGTTTGCCAGCCTAGAGATTTTCGCCTCTCTTAAAATAAAGGTGCGCATTAAATTTCGGAGCTGAAGCATTTTGAGAAGCATCAATTTAAACTGTTGATGATTCGTTCCCCTACAAATGGGGAGAAAATGATTTAACGTCTCGTAGCAAAACATAGATCGAATAATAAAATAACAATAAAATTTATTGTTTAAAATTTTTTTGAAGATCTGTTCAGGGGTTGGCTAGAGAGTGTTTGGGAACTGCGCATTTTTAAGGTCATCGTGGCTTCTATAAGCAGCGGCCACGTTAATCTTCCTGCATAGGGCAGGTAGGTCGTGTTGATAGAACACACTCTCCAGGTTGTTAGTTTGGGGTTTGAACCTGGAGGTCAAGGTCTTGGGAACATGAGCGAGGAACTGATAATTATTGATGTAGTTTAATGGGAAGAAACTCACTGCTAGTGGTTCTCAAAATGTAGTATGAAATTTTACCTCGTTTATATTAACATCAGTCAAAAGGAGATGTACATGTTTTTTTTATAAATTTGGGAGTAAATCGGAATTGTTCTCATACTAAATTGACCATATATTAAAACGGTTTATAAATTAAAGAGACTGTAAAATTAACAAAGTGTTTTTATTAAATCTGAAATTCTGAAAGTATGTGCCATATTTTTTTACTGTTTAGTCAAACGGCGACCAAACTGCGGCACGCGAGCCGCATGCGGATCCTTTGTGTTAACAATGCGACTCACGTAGGCTATAATTTACGAAAGATATGTCACAGAGATTCCTGGAAGATTGCCAGATTTAAGGACTTATTGTGCTTCAATGCAGCTTTCAACAATTTTTTTACATTTTATAATTGCTCTAAGTTACTACAGGTCTGGCCAACTCTGGTTCAGTCCCTCTATATGTCAATATAAAGATTTTTTTATAGTGATTACATATTTTAAAAGATCTTTTAACAGTTGGTGTTCCTCTGGGGAAAGTGGTGGAAAAAAAAGAAACTTTTATTTAGTGTCTCATTTGAAATGGTTGCAAGCAAAACACTTTAAGACGATTTCTTATATATCAGTTTAACATTTTACAGAAAGCTCAAATATTTATTTAAAATATAATATTGAAAATAAAAACAAATAGAAAAAACAGTTTCAAAAAAAAACCATCGAAACGTGAAGGTGTTGGAGACAACTACGAAATCTCTTCTTGTATTTTATTTATCTATGTACCCTACACTTTGGGCACATGTTCGATAACTCCTTACTCCCGGACACCAGTGCGAGTATTCGAATAGGGGCACCACTCCCGTCCAATAGCTTAACAGGGGAGGCAATGATTGTAGCCCCCGAGGCCGGGACCTGTCCGAGATTGTTGACGTTCTCGAGCCCCATGACGTTGGCTTTACCGACAATCTGGTGGACGTCATACACCTCCGTCTGACCGTAGTCCACTGAGGGCGTGTCCACGCCAATCATGCTGATGTTCCTGTTCTCCAACAACCAGTTGACCGCATCGGGGTGGAAGCCTAATAATAAAATTATGTATTATATAGCAAGCCAACTAAATCTTAAAATGATTTTATCAGGAAAACATTTAGCTTATCCTATATAATAAAAGGCAATGTTCTGTCCTGTCCTCGATAGCGATTGGTCCCTCAAACACATATGACTCATACAGCCAATCATATTGAACACGTTTACGCGGACGTTCAAAACTAGTTATTTTTGGTGCAGTATGTCTTCAAAGACTTTATTTTGAGTTATGCGCCTTGGGATTTATAGTAAAAAGCTGTTTTTACGAGTTATTTACTTTAAATATAATGAATAGTATTTTTGACGTGATGCACAGGTATGCCAGTCGATTCGACTGTTGGAGGGGAGTAACAAAATGCCACCGAAAGGTGGCGGAACGTCCTTGGACGGGCTTTGTAGCTCGTAGGAGCATAATGGGCAACTGAGAACATTAAATTGTCATAAAACGTCTTGCTCAAATATATATGTTATTATATAATTTTTTTCTATCACGAAAATCGAGACTGTCTCCACCGGGTCGGTGGTCTATCATTATATAAACTCATCTCACGTAATGCAGTACCGGTTTATTTTACTAGCATGAATTGTCTTTAATAGACATAAAATATCCTTTAATAGGCCGCTGATCTAGCACTCAAGCATCCACCAATCACATTGTTTATGGACGAAGGGCGGCAGAGATTTCAATGATGAATGTGAAGGATTTTCTTTTTTTTTATTTTAAATTTTTATTTGTAATATAAAAATTGAATTGAAGTTTTAAATGTTGAAATCCTACTGCCCCAAAAGACTTAAAATTAAAATTATGAATTATTTAGTTGCTACCATACAATTGACTACCAGCAGCTGAACTAAAAACATTGACCTTGTTGTGAAAATAAAACTCTCGTTTACTTTTATGACGTTAAAAAAAATTACAATAAAAATAGAGTTAATAAAAAAAATATTTATGTGTTTGTGTAAAATGCTAACTACCACAAATAATTAACATGTATTATTCTGACCAGGGAAATGAAATGTGCTACTGTCGTCGGGTGTGGCTGTGTTAAACGTCCGGAAAGGGTCTGGATACCTTACATCCCATCCAGACCACATGAACACAAAGGCGCCCTTTGGAATGGCCCCATACAGGGTCTCCCACTTCACTAGGTCAGAGACACTGCCATCAAACGAAAAATACCATTATTATTACAATATATATATTTACGCTCAATTATGTAGCCTAACGCTGAGGGACATCACTCTGCTTTTTTTAAAAATTGGATAATCATTTTGGTTTCCAAATTAACATTAAACACCCTCCACACTATTATTAATAATTAAACAATTTCATGCGGACGTTTGATAAGAGGTATTTTTGGTGCAGTAATTTGGTGCGCTGCTTTCTAAAATTACTTTAAAAATCGTGTGGTGATTAGCACTGTAAAAAATATTATATACATACTTTGCATACATTTCAGGAATATTTCGTATTTATCATATAAGGACATGTTACTTTGGCTTTTGCAACAAAAAAAATGTATAAAATACTTTGTGTACATTTAAGAAAGTTTCATATTACGTATTTATCATACAAGGACAAGTTAGTTGGGCTTTTGAAAAAGGTGGGCGCCGTAGGCGCCCTTAAAAAAGGGAGCGCCGCAGGCGCCACGGCGCCGCAGCACAAACTAGTATATAAATATTAAACAATATAATTTGCTATTGTCACGCAAGTAGTGTCTGTCAGTCCTACGCTATGCGAGGTAACTCACGATATAAAAAAAAATGTTGCTTTCGAGATTATAACAAAATGTGTTGCTCACCATAAAATATTGTGACGTGACGTCATTATTTGAGCTTTTATTAATGTTGAAGGGAACTAAGTAAAAAAAGCAATGTTTTATTTGATGTGATTAATATTATTATTATTTTTTGTATTAAATGTCCGTTTTTGTGTATGTGTCCATGTCAATATAACGTACGTAATTATAAATTTAATTTTCTATATTAATATATAACATTCGTTTTTCGGTTTATGAAATTTACAATTGGATGTCGTTCGGTTGTCAAGTTTCGATGCGTTTTGAACTACAAAGCCATTATTTATTACTGCAAATGAAATTTGTCAACTTATGCTTCAGTTTAGCGTTTGTTTTTCTTTTATACACTTTGAGATTGCATATTTGTATGTTTAAAAAAATAAGATATTTAAAAATCGGACTCCTCCCCACAATAGTTTTTTTTATTGTTATTTATATGTAATATTTTAATGCGTCTTAGGCTAATTTTGAATAACAAATCTTTGCTTTTAATATAGAACTGGAAGGGGTGCTGACTTGACAATAATGAAAACGTTTATTAGAATTCCTAAAACGTGTTTATTAAAGTTGATACTTTAATATTTTCTTTTATCCAGTGCTTAACTTTACTTCAAAGGTTTCATGCAAAATAAATAGTTCGTTGTTATTCATATTTGTAAATAGTTACAATTTTTTATTTACATGTTTTTGATAATGTAAAGGTAATAATGTATGGACCAATGGGCGCATAAACTGAAAAGTCATAATAGATCTTGAAAAGGTGCTGACTTGACAACAATAAAAACGTTTATGTGAATTACTAACACGTGTATATTAAATTGTAAATATTATTAAAAGTTGATAAGTTAATCTTTTCTGTTATCCTGTAACAAACTTTGCTTACTACGTTTCATGCAAAATAAATAGTTATTAACATGTGTAAAATTACAGTTTATTTTTTAAATGTTTTGATAAGGTTGTGGTAATAATGGGCAAATGGACAAATGGGCGAATAAACTGAAAAGTCATAATCATCGATGAAGCTTAAACGGCTTCAAATCACAAATATGCGTGATGTGGATCACATTACAATCACATAATTTATTTTTAACGCACTGTGCTGTATTATTGGTGCACTCATAATTGGTGCGCACTATTCAATGCCGCAAGTTAACGTCCGGCTGACTCCTCAGCAATATTTGTTAATACGTCGAACTTCAAACTTCTTTGCCGCAGTATCACTTTATGCTGTGAGTAATTCACTATGCATTTACTATTATCATGATTATATCCTTATTATTCATGCAAACTTATATAACGCGAAGCCTAAGCTTGGAGGTTTTCTCATAACACATATATTTGTATATATAATCAAAATATATACTCTGCTATGTCCGTCGTAACGCTAGATTTTAGAAAGCCCACCGCTAAAAAAATAACCTTGAAAAATATATTGCAAAAACACACACACCCACTATTTTCAAACGTCCGCATAAAATTGTTCAATTTGGAAAAGAGATTTAATTTTTCTCTCTTGGTCTCTACATTTTCTGATTATTTACTATGCGGCTTTCAGGCAAAAGGGACAATTACAAAAACTGAAATATATCCATTTTGAAAACTCCCGTCATTTTTGACGGGTAATACACTAGTAGTTTTATAATCATCTAATATTGGAATACCCTTTAAACTCTGTCACCATCAGTGTTTAACGATAGAGTTTATGAAGTTGTAGTGAGTTAGACTTGTTTCAAACACCATCGTACCCGAGCCTGTAGTCCGGATTGTTGAGAACGTTCCTCCTGATGTCCACGATGACCCCAGGTCCCACGAAGCGGTCCGCGGGGATCTGATGGACTCTCCAACTGCCCTGTGAAAAGTGAGCCGGAGAGTCCATGTGGGTCCCAATGTGTTCGACGGTTTCAAACTTGTTCAGTTCTAGCCTGTTTATGTACGGCAAGATAAAATAAATCAAGACTTATTGTTGTGGTTCACTGTACTTTGCATCCAAAAATGATTAATAGTTTTTTAATCGTTGCCAAGCCTGTAATTATATATATATATATATATATATACGTTTTAAATACATTAACAAGTACGCTTGAAACAATACTAGGTAGTGACCCACCAAGGGGGTAGCCCCGCTGGTTGCACCCCTCTGTACAGGATCGTGAGAATAAAGTTTGGGTCGCCGGGAAATCTTATGGCGTTGCTGTCCAGTGTGTGCGACAGGTCAACCAAGTTGAAGCCGTCTTTGAGGCAGCCGGCTGCGCATGCTATTCCGAGGAAGCCCATAGCAGTCATAAGGGACAACCACGTCTTATCACCAATTTTGCTGACGGTCATGGTGAGTGAAATTTTAGTCACTGGTGAGCCCAAATGCTAATCTATAAAAAAAAACATAATAATAATAATAATAATAAATTTAATTAAAGAGAGGAAAAAATTCGTTCTTGATGAAATAAAAACTAAAGACTCTCTTCCAACTAGCAAAATTCAGCTTCACAACACTCATATAATATTGCTGTCTAATTTGATGAGGAAAGTAGTGGGTAGTTGCATATGGATCTTGTTTAATCAAAATTAGAAGACATTTTTTTACGTTTTCTTATTAACCATAGTTTTATAACTTTCATTAAATAAAAATTAATTAATAAAGTTTAAAAAATAAAAATAAAATAATTATTATTTTCTGTAATTTATTTTAAATTAAAATAATTTATTTTTTTGTATCAAATATAGAATTTTACAAATAATTTAATACATATTAATAACAGAACAGGAAAAATGGATTAAGGAAAAGAAATCGTCTCCATTCAATTCAAATCCTTAATTTGCTTTTCTTTTTTTTCCCCACGATTTACGCAATAAACGATAATGAATTTATTTACTTTTCTTTTTAAATCTTGGCTACAAAGACATTTTACACACCATTTTTTAAATATCATTAAGCAATATAATTTGCAATGTCTGTCCGTGACGCTACAAATTTTAGAAAGCAGTGCACCAAATTACTGCACCAATGCATCAAAAGGTGTACAAATTAAAGATGCGCTGTAAAAAAATGTTATATGACGTCATTGTTTTCGCTCATATTTTAATTTTGGTAAAGGGATCAATGTAAAAAGAGAATTTGATGATGGTTAATTATAAAATAAAAAAAACAAAGGGGGTGCCGTGGGCGCCCTACAACCACTACTAAAAATACTTAGTGTACATTTCAGAAAGTTTAAAATTTCGTATTTATCAAACAAGGACAAGTTAGTTGGGCTTTTGAAAAAGGTCTGCGCGGTAGGCGCCCTAAAAAAGAGTGCATTTTCATAAAATAAATAGATTTCAGCTGAAAACTTCCGTCATTTTTGACGGGTGATACGCTAGTTTTGTTATAATTTCAGAAATACCGTATATTTAAACACATAGGAGAAGCAGCTTATTTATCATTGAACTTAATGTGTGTTTAAGCACAATTAATTAAACTCATAAATTTGACGAGCATCATCAACACACACAAATATTAAATAAATACCGGTAGTTGATATAATAACACCAGATAACAATAGTTTTAATGTAGAAATTTAAAGAAAAAATTGTTACTTTAAAAGAAAAGTAGAAACACATGCATTCGCTTATGTCAGCGCTCAAAGTCATTCTTTTAGCACAGGTTATTTTGAAATCAGATGTTTTACTCACCGCCTCTATGGTTTCACGGACATACCTCGTAATATGTGCACTTTCGAACAGGCGCTATCATCAAACTTGAATAAAATACCTTTCACGACATCATACATGTGATTCATGAATTTATTTTGATCTATTTGTGCATCTTTTGTTTTTAAAAACCCGTTTGACCCCTCCCCCCTCCCCCCCCCCACACACACACACTGTTTTGGGAAGTTTTAGCTTAACTTTGTTAAGTACATTTAATTTATTTCGTCATTTAAACCTAACTTAAATGATTATACTTTTAATAGTTGCTAAATCTTCCACCCCGTGTGACACAATCTCTCCTCGGGATCTGTCTCGCATCTCATTCAAACCACACAACGCGACAGGTACATCTGCCCTATCGATTGATTTAATCCCCCCACCCCTTTTTCCTTTCCTGATCCACGCTGGCACCTTAGATGAGATGAAGGTCTGATCGTTGACCTTGACATGGGCGGGGGAAAAAATCAGAAAAAAAACACGCGAATAAAGCCAGTAACGTTAGAAGAAATAAAACTCAAACAACAAATGAATGTCAGCATTTGGGTTATTAACTGAAGCATCGGCTTGAGCCGTGACAGACATTAGCAGCCGCCAAAGTTTGAAACCTTATTTCTTGTCAGCATATTTGGACCGGGGGGAGGAGGGGATTTCGTTCGGACTTTGAACAAGGAAGTTCAGTGTGCACTTTAGATTTTTTAACGAAGTTTTGTTTGTTCGATAAACTTTTAAAGTAAGGCTGAAAATACAGAGCTTGATGAAAACCGACTCCTTTACTGCTTTACAGTTATAACCTGTTTAACGTTGTAAGAACGGTACGCTGTTGCTAGTAAAACAAATTAGTGCTTTAGTCCTTAACTATCTTGCAAATAGTCCTTAACTATCTTGCAGTGCCGATTCCCTTCTTCCTTTCGAAATTGAAATAATAATAACTAGACGCCCCGCGGCGTAGTATACGCCGCAGACTTGCTCATGGAGAGTGCAAAGAAAGTGGAGAAAGAACGGACACAAACTAAATTAAATTAAAACTATATTAAATACTTAATATGTACAGTTCTTCTTACTCCTGATATATGAGCGCGTACATTGTTTCTGTGTACTTGTGAATGTACATGAGTGTGTGTATGTGCATGAGTGTGTGTATGTGCGTGTATTTTTATTTACCTATGGATGTGAGTTTTTATTTGTATTTCAGCGTGTATGTGCCTTACATTTGTTTTAAAATTGTAAATGTTATTGTACATTGTTACTGTTATTTGTATGTCCTTAAAGTTTTATTGTATATCATTTAAAGAGAAAAATTTTAATTTGTTTCAGAAATATAAAAACTGCCCACTCCTTGATTTATAAGATTTAGATTTATTGTTGCACTATCTCCTTATCTCAATCTCACACCTAACCGAACCGGTTGGGGGGGGGGTCGGGGGCAGCGGGGTTTTAAAAAAAAAGCAAGGTATGTTGCTTATATATTATACGGACAGACAAGATCTGATCTGAAACTTCGACTTAAGTGTCAAGTCATTATAAAAGCAGGAGAAACTTAACATTAGATACATAATAAAAATTGTTGAATAAAAAAATCTTTAATGCGAGGATCAGTCAGTCTTGTCTTGACAATGATGGGGTTTACGTCAAGTCTTGTCTTGGCAATGACAGGGTTTACGTCAAGTCTTGTCTTGGCAATGACGGAGTTTACGGATGGTGATCATTTTGATGCCCAGCTGATAATTTTATTTTCTTCAATTTACGGCTTGATCGTGTGTTGCTTCGCAAGGCACAGAGCCCTTTACTATGACTGAGATGTCTTATATCTGATATTAAGAAACAGAGCCCTTTACTATGACTGAGATGACTTGTATCTGATATCAAGGCACAGAGCCCTTTACTATGACTGAGATGACTTGTATCTGATATCAAGGCACAGAGCCCTTTACTATGACTGAGATGACTTGTATCTTATATCAAGGCACAGAGCCCTTTACTATGACTGAGATGTCTTATATCTGATATCAAGGCACAGAGCCCTTTACTATGACTGAGATGTCTTGTATCTGACATCAAGGGATAGACTGGTTGACACCGATGTTATTAAAAAGACACCTTTTCGATTGTTTATTTATTGTTTTGTTTTTAAAAAAAAAGGTTTTGGTTAAATCTGATTAGGAAAAAAAAAGGTTGATTAAATTTAAATTTGAGTAAATTTTGCATTAACATATGACAGCAGAGGTAAATTGACAATTCCTTCTTCATTTAAAAATATCAATTAACCGGTCTTGTATCCTTCTTTATATAATAAAATGCTTAAAAATTCGTTTTTAAAAAGGATATGCTGTTATTTACATATAGAAAGTGCACTAAAAAGTAGAAAATAAAAACTTTCTATGATAACAGGTGAAATCCGTGAACCTATCCACTGCACATAAAAGCGTGGGGCGCCCATCACAACTCATTTTTCTTTACAACTATTCTTTTGCAAATATATAAATATGTTTAATTAATATGATAGTAGTATGTATATGATCAAAGTTGTGAAGCTTTTAATGTTTATTAATATCCATACAAATTTGTATTTTTGTTTCGCAGCCTTGTACATGATAGCGAGTTGTGATAAGGTTGTGCTATCTGTCAGGGTATGAGAATCACTGCGAATGATTGTTGTGAGATTGTTGTGAGATTGTTGTGAGCCAGTGTTGGAGTCGGGTCAAGGCGTTGTTGACGGGTATGAACTCCTATCACGGGAATAATGTCTAGTGATGTCTGAGTGAACTTCTGGTCACACGGGATATGTCAGGGACATGACCAGAGGACACGCCAGGGTCAGTTGAGACCAGTTGGGGGGTATATAAGAGAGTAGTCGAGACGAGTGCGGGGTGTTGCAGAGAGTGTGTACTTCGCACAGTGTTGTGCGGTCAGACCGGTCAGGATAGACCGGGGAGCTGCAGGGTTGCAGTAAAACAGAGTTGAGTTTAACGTCGCCCAGAAGCGGTCGGGTCGGACCGAGGGCATGCTTGAGCATACAGCCGTTATATATAGATGTATTTTATGTCAAGGCAAGACAGCCAGTTGTACAGTTGTTTATAGTAGAATAAACATTGCATCGTTACACAGACTTGTGTCATCTCTTGTGTATGTTGTGTGTAGCGGAGAGCAAGGCACAATCCACCTAAACATAGAGACTTAACATGGGGGCCCGAATTGTCTCTGGATTGCCAAGCACCGCCAAACACTACGAGAGATGGGACGGAACCACATCAGCACAGCGGTATGTGCGCCTGTACTTTTCAGTACAGCGCCTCTGATACAGACTACTGTATCCATCGTAGGGCATACGTCTTACAACAGCACAACGACGATCAACCAGCGACGAACACGGGCAGACAGGGCAACGATCAGCGGATTTCTGATAGACGAGGTCTAGCAAGTCCCAGTACGGAACATTACCAGCCAGAAGACCAACTACAAGAGATACCTCGAACCAGAACCAGCAAAACAACGACGTCGGAACCAGCACAGCAACGACGTCTGAACCAGACGGTGCCAACTACGAGAGAAGACGATTACAAACTGTACCGGGAGGTCAAGTTGCAGAACCAACCATCCCGCCCCAGCTACAGTGGGACCCTGAGGAGCCGAGACGACCCACAGCACCACAGTTCAAATCGGGACAAGTTCGAGAAGATATTCAAGGTGGAGAAAAACATTACTAAGTGACAAGGAAACTGCAAAAAGTGTGACTTTGTGAACTTCTTACGAATGGATATTTATTGTGTAATGGGACTTTCATTGTATATGGATATTATGTCTGAAATATAACCCACAGTAAGTACGTACTTAATTACTTATAAAATAGTGTTAAATTGGGGAAGTGTGCTATAGCAAGATTGATCTGTTAGATAATATATATAGATATAGCATACCTGTCAGATATAAACGGACAATAAGGGAAGCTAGATTATAAGTAAGTTGTAAGTTATTGTAGAAGTAGAATGGAAACTAGAAGCAGTAGTAAGGGTATAAACATGGACGAGAAATTAGAGTCGTTTAAAAAACAAGGGGAAAAACTCGCACTCAGAGGGGAGGAACTAGACGAATATGTGAGAGAGCAATGGAAAGATTTTCAAACACAGGAAAGGTTAAGGGAACAGAGAGAGTATGACGAGAAACAGAGACAGAAAGAAAGGGAGCACGAATTGAAATTGGCAGAAATTAAAAGGAAAGACGTAACTGAACTGGACATGACAGGCCACTCGAGAGAAAACAAAGACCTTCGACAAATATTAAAAAATTTGCAAAAATTCGACGGGTCCCAAGAACTCGACGAATATGTGGCGACATTCGAACATGTAGTGGCTCAGGCGAAAGTGCCAAAAAGTCAATGGCTGATAGAGCTACAAGTAAGGCTAACGGTTGAGTTACAATCATTCTTAATGACGGAAGACGTTAGGACAAAACTGCATGATTATGACACTGTCAAGCGACTCCTTTTGCAACATGCAGGATTTAATGGGGAGAAGTACAGGGAAGCGTGGAATCGTCTAGCACCGGAGAGTAATAATTTTAGATTATTTCACTCAAAATTGGTTAGAAGTTTAGACAATTGGGTGGCCAGTACAAAAACAGAGAGAACATTTGAGGGGTTGAGGGATTTATTATGTAGAAACAAGTTATTATTGAACATGAATGAAGAGGCTGTTAAATGCATCCTAATGAATAATGCCCCCAAATGTGAGGACGTACTGACACAAATTGACCATATAAAGTCGGCAGGACAAGGACAATTAAGTCGGAAAGTCAATACACAGTCACTGGTAGGGGGTGTGGCGGAATATAGGGGTGAATATGGAGGCAAGTCTAGAAGTCGCTCGACGGAGGGCCGAGTAATGGGTACATGCTTTAACTGTGGTCAGAGGGGTCACATAATGGCCAACTGTCGACAGAAATGGGCCAATAATAGGATGCCTGCAAATGCGAAGGGAAATCAGTATAAAAGCTCAGACCAGAAATATAACTATGGAAATAAGTATCCATGGTACAGCCAGGATAGGTGACTAAGCAAAGATTGCAAACAGGGCCGTACTATACAGTGGCAGGGGTATAAACCTAGAAAAGGGTGGCAGTTTCGCAATACACAATGGGGGGGAAGTATGAGCGATATTTTTAGAAAGTCCACGGGTAGGTTAAATGTCGAAAAATGCTTGTTGTTAGGGAAGGAAGCTTCTCTTCTTAGAGACACCGGCTGTACAATCGTAGGGTGCAGAAAGAGTCTAATACCAAAAAAATACATGACTGATCAGACCTTTACAGTTAAACTTATCGATGGGACAATAAAAACGTTTGAAACTGCTATAGTAGACATTAAAACCCCTTATCTCTGCGGTAGATTTTTGTCCGCCCTTTTTGAAGATCCGGTAACAGATGTGATTTTAGGAAATGTTAGATCAGACGAGGACCCACCATTCCATCACGGTAACGTAGTTACCAGGGCCCAGAATAAACGAGATAAAGGGGGAGGACCACAAATGAAAACTGTGATTAGTACAATTCCAAAAATATTTGAACACATCAATTTAGCTGAGGAGCAGGCAAAGGATGGTGGATTAAATAAACTATGGCAAAAAGCTAAAAGTCAGAGGGTGGAAAACACCAAACAAGGAATAATAACGTTTGAAATAAACAATAATATACTATACAGGATATTTATTTCTAAAATAGATAACAGTGTTGAAAAAAAATTGGTGATTCCGAAACCATACCGACGATTAGTCTTAGAAACGGCTCATACAACAGCATTAGCCGGACACATGTCAGTCAGAAGAACCAAATACAGAATTTTGTTCTCAGTATTTCTGGCCACGTATGAGCATAGATATCAAGGAATTCATTAAGTCTTGCCCTATTTGCCAAAAAGCACGTCCACCGGGGAGCATAAAACCCATAGAGTTAGGTCAAATGGAAGTGATCGGAACACCATTTCAGAAGGTTGCTATTGATATCGTAGGGCCAGTACAATTAAGTGATAATAAGAATAGATATATCCTTACGTTGGTAGATATGGCTACTCGTTGGCCTGAAGCTATTGCGCTAAAAAATATAACAACACAAGACGTTTATGAGGCCCTATTAACAATATTCTCTAGAATGGGATTCCCGGAAGAGATCTTGTCAGATAACGGGCCCCAGTTCTCCTCCGATATGTACAAACAGGTGTGTGAATTGTTTAACATAAAATCCAGTCACTCTTCTATTTACCACCCACAGTCTAACGGGATGGTGGAAAGATTAAATGGCACCCTAAAAAGCATGTTAAGAAAAGTGGCAGATGAGGAACCCAACAATTGCGTGGTGGTCGAGTGGCAGCGCACTGGACTGCCGTACCGATGGTCATGGGTTCGAATCCGTGTGAAGGCAAGGGTTTGTTCCCGGAGCCTAGGGCGTCCCTGAGTCACCCCGCTCCGAATGGGTACCTAACACTACATGTAGTTAGGCGGCTGGGTAATGCGTGGAACCCACAAAGCCGTGGCTTGTGAACGCTGCATCACTTGCCAACAGATCATCTGTCATGGTCTGTGGACGCAACTATCTTCTGCATAGAAGGAGCGTCTGTATAGATAAGAGAATTGGGATAGATTTTTGCCGGCAATTTTGTTTGCATATCGGGAAGTTCCGAACGAGACAACGGCAATGTCTCCTTATGAACTCCTCTTCGGGCGAAAAGTGAGAGGACCAATGTCAATTTTAAGGAAAATACTGACAAATGAAAATACGACAGAGGAAGGTAAAACAACATATGAATATATAATAGACCTCAAAAACAGAATAAAATCAGGGTTATATAAAACAGAGGCAATCACGAAAGGAAAGGCAAATAAATATAAACAATATTATGATCAAAGGGCTAGAGAGAAAGATATACAAGTTGGTGACAAAGTGCTCGTGTTGAAACCTAAAAAAGGAAATAAACTCGCTCTGTATTCAGAAGGTCCATTCACCGTCACGAGAAAATTATCGAAATTTAATGTAGAGATTGCGAAGGGACATAAGCGTATAGTTTATCACCTCAACAGATTAACAAAATTTGTCGAAAATAACATGGATAACACAGATGCGAACTTATCGGCAGCAGAGAAAAATGAAAAGACAATTAATGGTGCCAGTGCCACAGTGATAGCCGAAGAAGAAGAGGAAGATGTAAATAGTGAAGACATTAAGCAAATTCCGTTAATCAACGTCAAGGTTAATTCAGGCATTGACATTAATAAGGAACTAACGGAGAAACAGAAAAGACAAGTTGACGATATGGTGCAAGAGTACAAAGAAATCATTTCAGATATCCCAGGGAAAACATCGGCGGGTACGCACAAAATAGAATTATTAGACTCTAAGCCCATTAACGTAAAACCTTATGCAATACCTATACATATGATTCAAAGTCTAAAAGAAGAGATTAGTATGATGTTAGAACTAGGTATAATCGAGGAATCACAGTCACCATATTGCTCTCCCTTAGTTTTAATTAAGAAAAAAGATGGATCGATTCGGACTTGCGTGGATTATAGAAAATTGAACGCAATTACAAAAAAAGTAGCAGAAGTTATACCTAACCAGGATAAACTTCTAGAACACATGAATAAAGCCAAATACTTTACGAAACTAGACTTAACAAAGGGATATTGGCAAATACCTCTTGAGGAGAAAAGCAAAGAATACACAGCTTTTCAAGGCCCAGACGGGGCATATCAATATAACTTTATGCCATTCGGATTGGCAACCGCACCGGCAACGTTCAATAAAATTGTTAAGAAATTATTCAAAGGAGTAAAAGAGGTAGTTACTTATTTTGACGATATCTGTGTATACACAGACGACTGGGAGTCACATATACGAGTTACTCGAGAGGTTTTAGAGATTTTGAAAAAGGCAGGGTTCACCATTAAACCATCTAAGTTAGAAATAGGTAAAGAATCAATCGAATTTCTGGGACATAGAATTGGAGCAGGCATCTTAAAACCAGACATGAACAATATAAACAAAGTGTTGGAAATAGAACGACCCAAAAATAAGAGACAAGTAAGGGGACTAGTTGGCCTAATAGCGTATTACAATAAATTTATACCTAATTTTTCAACGATAACAGCCCCATTGACGGACCTTACAAAGAAAGGTAAACCTAATAATATATGTTGGACTAAGGAATGCCAACAAGCATTGGATACAATCCAAAACTATTTAACAAATAACCCCATTTTGGTTCTGCCCGACATTAAGGAACCCTTTATAGTTCGTACAGATGCGTCAACGAAGGGATTGGGGGCATGTTTGATGCAGAAGAGAGACAATATGCTCCACCCGGTTAAATATATTAGTCGTAAACTGGTTGACAGGGAAACTAGATACTCAACAATAGAGAGGGAATGCTTGGCAATAATATGGGGAATTCAGAAATTATCCTACTATTTAATGGGGGCAAGATTTACGCTCCAGTGTGACCACCAAGCGTTAAAATATTTGAACACGACTAAATTTGAAAATTCAAGAGTTTCCAGGTGGTCTTTGATGTTACAGGAATACGATTTCAACGTGGAATACATTAAAGGTGAAGATAACATTATTGCAGATTTTTTATCTCGGCAATAAGCAGATATGGCAGCTGATTGGTTAGATATTTACATCAAAATTCGGTCGAGTTACGGCGACCAGGGGATAGAGGGGGGACTAATTTGGGTAGAAATTGAGGTCTGAGTCACCTCGGGCCAGTATTATTATTATATGAACATGATTGTAAGGTTTCATAGCGATTATGTACTTATGTTAGTTAGTACTTACGGATGGTTGTAAATAAATATGAGATGGTTGTATTTTCGTGCTGATGTTTTTTATTATAATTTTTGGCTCCGGGTGACCTCGGGCAAAATTTCATTATAAGGAGATGTAATTATTTATATATATATATATATTTATGAAATTATGAGATATGATGATAATGATTTTGTTCATGATTATGAGTATTATGATGAATTATGTTGATTACGACTACTATATGCACATGATTGTTATATAATTGATTGTAATGGGTTAAATACAATCAGGCTGAAATGTCTATAGTTTGGATAAGTAGTTATCCCTATAACATTATCTCATGCTGGAGGTAATCCTGGAATAAATATCTTAAGGAATTTATATGAGGAACCAGTAGAGTCAGTTGGTAAATAGAAAACAATCTAGCGTAAAAATGGTCAATTGTTGGATACTAATATGTGAGGTGTTATGACCAGTAGTAGGTCGAAGGTTGGTTCTTTGAGAATTAAGATAATGATAACGTACGAGTTGCGGGTTAGTGAAGTCGTATAAAGGTACGACCAAGTGGATTTATGCTCTGTGTTGTATATACTAGTGTTTTTTTTTCATGCAATGTTGTGTATAAAATTATTTTGAAAGATATTATTTCATTATGTATTATATTATTGTAATTGTAATGTGCAGTGATTCCATGCCCTGACTTTGTTGTATTGTGAGATTCTACCCGTAAGTAGAATCTAACGGAAGAGGGGGGATATGTCAGGGTATGAGAATCACTGCGAATGATTGTGGTGAGATTGTTGTGAGCCAGTGTTGGAGTCGGGTCAAGGCGTTGTTGACGGGTATGAACTCCTATCACGGGAATAATGTCTAGTGATGTCTGAGTGAACTTCTGGTCACACGGGATATGTCAGGGACATGACCAGAGGACACGCCAGGGTCAGTTGAGACCAGTTGGGGGGTATATAAGAGAGTAGTCGAGACGAGTGCGGGGTGTTGCAGAGAGTTGTGTACTTCGCACAGTGTTGTGCGGTCAGACCGGTCAGGATAGACCGGGGAGCTGCAGGGTTGCAGTAAAACAGAGTTGAGTTTAACGTCGCCCAGAAGCGGTCGGGTCGGACCGAGGGCATGCTTGAGCATACAGCCGTTATATATAGATGTATTTTATGTCAAGGCAAGACAGCCAGTTGTACAGTTGTTTATAGTAGAATAAACATTGCATCGTTACACAGACTTGTGTCATCTCTTGTGTATGTTGTGTGTAGCGGAGAGCAAGGCACAATCCACCTAAACATAGAGACTTAACACTATCTTGTTCTGATTTAATTATTGTGCTGTATATAATACAATCATCAGCAAATAACCTAACTCTTTTCCGGTTGAGATGTTGTTCTAACCAATTACTCCTAAACCAACGATGTGAAGGACGGTTTATCATTTGTTTATAATAGATAGTGATATTTTTTCACAACTTCCAAGAGTTTAAAAATACGTTTTATTCATTAAACCCGTTATTACTCAACTTTACTAACAATGTAGAAAGACAACAGCAATATTTAAAAAAAATACGTGCATTGTATTGGAATGTATTTATTGTTTGCCTAAAGTTTCTTTCAAGAATTTTACACAGATGAGATATAAATATTGTAAGAACATCTATCGGATTTCAACATCGTTAAGGCATTAGAAATCCGTATTGAATAGAACTAGACATACTATCAATATTGTATTCTTATAGACAAGATATCAAACGTGAAAAAGACATATATTTAACATTGTATAGCCACAATTTCACACTAATAAGTATCAGGGGCGTCTACCTCCCGAGCTACAATCTGGACATCTTCGCAATGGTTGCCCCGGGTTATCAACCAGCGCCAGGATACGCACGGGTACGCCGCTGCCGTCAAAGACTTTCATAGGGGGAACGACGATCGTGGAGCCTGAAGGCGGCACCTGACAGAGGTTGTTGACATTCTCCAGGCCCATTACGTTGGCGCCGCCAGTGAGTTGGTGGACCTCAAAATTCTTGGACTGGCCGTAGTCCGTAGACGGGGTGTCCACACCGATCATGCTGATGTTCCTGTACTGGAGTAGCCACCTGACGGCATCGGGGTGGAAGCCTGTCAGATATTGACAACAATGGATGGTTTGTGTTATAAACAATCAGCGACCATTGGACTGGTTGGAAAACTAAAGCAACGTGAGCGAGAAGGGGAGAGGTGGAGACGGAGTGAAAAAGTAAAGAGTAAAAACTACACAAAAGCAACAAAAAACAAATAATAAAAACTCAAATGAGTATTTAAAATCAATTTCCAACAATTTGGCCATAACAATTTTCGAGACAAATCACTAATTAGTGTTAAGTAAGTGAATAACGATCACAAATAATTTTAATAATTCATAACATAAAAATAATTTTATTAATGAAATTTAACAAAAATTGAATGAATATTTTTTCTCTTTGACGTCATATCCCCTGACGCTACGTCGCACAAAGAATGTGTCAATATAAGGCACACCGCGCACCAGTCTAACATTAGCATTCACAAAGCGGGAAAACCCCATTAACTATCATTCTAGATTACATTAAAAGTCATTTCAAATCAATAATTCTGAAACTAAACAAAACAATTGCTATCTAAAAATTGCTGCTAAAATTACGGGAGTCGAACGAAAAGAGATTTTTGAGAAATTCCTTCTCCAAATTTGTTCAAAATATTATTAGCTATCGTTTTTTTCGACTCGATAGATGTTATAGTTGGCAAGAAATTGACAAAATACTGATTTTCTTTCTTTTTCTTTTTTTTTCTTTATTTTATTTTTTAATTTTTTTATTTTCCAGAAAATCCAGTAAACCTTCTTTGTATTTTATTTTGGCCCGTGCTTATCCTTGGGACCCCCTTAACATATTTGCAAAAGACCCGAACCCTCTATCTGGTATGGTTCAGGAGGAGTTGCTTGTACAAGCTCGAACAGACAGCAAAGACATTTCAAATATATAAACGCAATTTTTCCAACGGAAATTGAGTTAAAAAGAATAAAAGTGAGAGAGAGAGAGAGAGAGAGAAAGAGAGAGAGAGAGAGAGAGAGAGAGAGAGAGAGAGAGAGAGAGAGAGAGAGAGAGAGAGAGAGAGAGAGAGAGAGAGAGAGAGAGAGAGAGCAGATTAGAGACTAAGGCAATTTAGAATAGTGATGAACAGATTAATATAACGAGAACGAGACAAAATGAAATGGGACGCAAAGTTAGTGCTAGAGCTAGATAAATAGATTGCACTTACGTCGTATGTTCGCGTGATGTGTGTTAACGAGAGAAGAAAGACGGGCGAAGAGAGAGTGAGAGAATTGGCGAGAGAAGGGGAAGAGAGCTGAAGCGGAACTGGGTTTTCCGCGCCCCTTGGTTAATTTGTTTTTGGCACCCTTGACAATAAATGGATATTAAAAAATCCAAAAGGTAGGAAAATAATAAATTTGAATAAATTAAAGGATTGGCCCTTGGTGCCCTTGGCAACTGCCCCGATCCCAAGTCGTTGTTACGCCTCTGGGAGAGAGGTTCGTTTGGTGAAATTATCTGCAATGGTTTTCTTCCTTAATGAAGTGCAGTTTAAAGTCACGCTATAAGAGGCTGCTAGCTTGAATGACAATAACTTTTGTGTGACACTGTTACAACAAGACAAATGACCTGGAAAGTGGAACGTCGATATGTTCCCTGGTGTTAGTGTGTTGAACGTCAGGAACTTATCGGGATAACGTACGTCCCAGCCGGACCACATAAAAACAATGGCTCCATTAGGGATGGCTCCATAAAGCCTCTCCCACTTCAGAATATCTTGAACTCTGTAACGAAAATAACAGCACAAATACTCAAGACAGATGTTCATGAACACGATTCTTCATACTTAATGGCCGTGCTGATAGCATAAACGTTTTATAAGTGCCATAAAGTGAAGAATCAATCATTAATACTTCGTTTCAAAATCCTGCAACCGATGCCAGTAGTTAAAGATTAAGTTTGTTTATTATTTTTTCCCCATTGCACTAAATATCTTTTAGGAGGTCAAATGTCTCATTTATTTAATTAATCTCAACTTTTCACTTTGGATTCTATTTATATAGAATTGTATATCTCAATGTGTATCATTCTTCCTGGCCACTTAAATTTCTATTACAATAGTATTTCTGCCTGCAACCAACGCTAAAAGAGAAATCTTTGGAAAGCGTAATATTTTCTGACTAGTGTATTTATTACCCGTCAAAAATGACGGAAGTTTTCAAAATAAATATATTTCAGCTGAAATCTATTAAATTTGAAAAAATACACGTCAGAATAAAAATTATGTAATACATCACTTTCATTTATTTTTATTTTATTCATTTATTTTAAAATTGAACAATTTTAGGCGGACGTTCGAAAAGAGTTATTTTTGGTGCATTAATTTGGTGCGCTGCTTTCTAAAATTAGTAGCGTCACGGACGGGGCGGAAGGACATGACGGACGGAAGTGACATACATTGCACATTATGTATTTTGAATTGTGCAAAATGAAGTTGAATTTTGAAGTTTTTGGTGCGTTATTTATTGTAGGTGCTATTATTAGCCTCGTTACTAAGAGCTAATTAGTTAAAACTACAAAGTCAAAACAAAACTTAGCGAGCGACTGAACATCGACACATTCAGACCTGACGTATTGTAGGTCAGTGCTTCTCAAACTTTTTAGTATGGCGGACCGGCAGGAATTTTTTCAATTGCACCAGGGATCGGTGCACTATTTTCCTTTCACTGACAATTTATTCGGTCCTTTTTTTAGAACATCTGCGGACCGGCAGCGGATGGCCCAAGGACCGGCACCGGTCCGCGGATCACCACTTTGAGAAGCACTGTTGTAGGTGATTAAGCAACGTGCCATTTATTTTTGGGACTCACCTCAGTCTGTAATCGTAGTTTTTGGCCACCTGGGCTCGGACATCGATGACCACACCTGGCCCCACGAGACGATCAACGGGTATCTGGTGGACTCTCCAGCCGCCCTTGAAGGTGTGGCCAGGGGCGTCCAGGTGAGTGCCCATGTGCTCAAGTGTTGAGATCTTGTTCAGCTCAAACCTTTGAGACGAGAGAATAGATTGCTGCCACAGATGTTAGCAGTTAGTCTTAGTGTAGTCTGTAGTCTCAGCTGTTTGTCATTGGAACACTTTGCCCTGTGTGGTCAGATAACGCGCTGTTCCTTTTCTGTGGCTTGATGCGTATCTGATGTTATTATATGAGCCGAGCAGGCAGGGGGGGGGGAGAAAGTGCCATAAACCCTCTTAGTGACGTCCCAACCATCTCTTTCTCCACCTTTGGGCGTACGTTTCGGGCTAATATTGGTCTCATCAGACTCACCTAACTGCCACAACTCACAAAAACAACGTACTGATTGACCTTTGTCGATGGACGAAGACTACACGAGCAAATGATTTTAATTTTCCCTGTAAATCGATCTCGACCAACCCGATTTGCCTAGACACTGTTGTCCAGTCATTGTTGACACACTGCACCTGGTACAGCTGTCCGTCGCCCCCAATCCTATAATTTTCCAGTCTTATGCGGCATTTCATTAAGCGCGGACTGTGAACATAGTTTTTAAAGTTTATGTATAGTGGGATAGTTGTTAGTTGATACGTTTGTTGTAGGGGTGTACCGGATTTGTTGTAGGGGTGTACCGGATTTGTTGTAGGGGTGTACCGGATTTGTAGTAGGGGTGTACCGGATTTGTTGTAGGTGTGTACCGGATTTGTTGTAGGGGTGTACCGGATTTGTTGTAGGGGTGTACCGGATTTGTTGTAGGGGTGTACCGGATTTGTTGTAGGGGTGTACCGGATTTGTTGTAGGGGTGTACCGGATTTGTTGTAGGGGTGTACCGGATTTGTTGTAGGGGTGTACCGGATTTGTTGTAGGGGTGTACCGGATTTGTTGTAGGGGTGTACCGGATTTGTTGTAGGGGTGTACCGGATTTGTTGTAGGGGTGTACCGGATTTGTTGTAGGGGTGTACCGGATTTCGTTATTTTCGTTGTTTTTTCCCCAAGCCCATGTCTTCTTTTTATTGACTTTATTTATAGATTTACACTTTGAGTAGTTAAAAAATATCGTCGTTGCTGGCGGTAGTGGTGAACGATGGTGAGGGCAGTTTAGAGTTTCTATATTTATTATGTACAAATTGTCTGCACATTTGTGGTGAGCTTTAAATCGGATTTTGAAAGGATTTATTACTTGAAAAATAAATAATTAGACTTTTATCACAATAAAAAAGATTTAATAACAATAAAATAGAAAATTTAAGTATTTCTTTTTTTATCGTTTCATCGAGGACGGAAAAAAAATACAGACACTATTTTTTTATTCAGAATTTCTTAATGCCAATAAATTTTAAAAATGTCGAATTAAATTATTTTATACTTTTTAGTTCCTTGTTGATAAAAATTCATTTATGTATCTTTATTATTGATTTTAAAAAAAAATTATCAGTTCATTTTCTAAATAAAACAGCGTCTGCGTAATACAAAAAATAATTTTAAAATATTTTTTAAAAAACAACAAAAAACAACTCACCTTTCATTGAAGAACTAATCAATCAATCAATCAATCAATCAATCAATCAATCAATCAATCAATCAAAAGAATTCGAAATTATATTTAAGGGTCACAAAGGTTATTTAAAAAGTGTTAAAACATTATTCATAACAATTGTTATGAAGTATGAAGCGCTTACCAGTAGCCCTCAGGTTCAAGACCCCTGAAAAGGATGGACAACTCGAATGGGACGTTAAAGGGAAACGAGATTGAGTTACTGTCCAGATTGTGAGACAAGTCAACGACGCTGTAACCATCAGGACTACAGCTCGCTGCTGTCCCTTTGATAGTTAGGACCAAGAGCAGACACATCACAGGCTTGGCACCCATAGCTTCAGAGGACGATGGTCAGTTCTAGAATTGGTAAATAAAATAGTATTCAAGCGTTACGTGCTTAGTTTTTGCTATAGATTGGTGGATGGGCACTTTAGACAAAAAAGCTTGTGGAAACATAACTTTAATCATTAAAATATTTAATTTTTTAATCTTTATATATTTTATCAGTGAAATGTTCTAATTTATGCTGGTGGAAAATAAGTATTTTTCGAATTATGTGTGTATTTCTTTGAATTAAAATTTAAAAAAAATATATCGAAAATTCAATCCCTATAAAACATTTTCATTTGAAATTGTATTTACGGTTAAGTTTTACGTGAAACTGTATCGCCCTAGTTACATCTTACCCTAAGTCCAACCTGGCCAAGAGATCAATGGTAACCTATCCACTTGTCACACACCCTGTTACTTTTGATTCCTACACATTTCAAGTAGCTCGCCATTGGTTAGGTAATTACCACGCGTGTGGGGTGTGGATAGGGGGACAGAAGGGGATAAGATGGAGAGACAGTAAGGGAGATGGCGAGAGAGAGAGAATTTTCATAATTTTTTTCTAAACGCATTCCCAAAACGATAGAGTTGACTATAATCTCAAATTGAGATAGATAAGGGAGCTAATCCTATCTTTCAAACCTAATAGTCAAACAACATTGTTGTCCTTAAAAGGTTTCAATGCTAGAAGATTTTTATAAAATTGCAATCACGTTATAATGTTTTAAATTTTAGTTTTGACAGTTACATTTATTCTTTACAAATACAGGTAAAGGTGTTGAAATTATGGAAGTAATAGGGTTAAGTGCAATGTTCCCTTTAAGCTGCGTGGTTCGCGGCCGCGCAGATATCTGACAAACGCCACGCAGCAGTTTAGAATTACCGCCTAGCAAATTTTGTAAAATGTTGCACAAAAAATGGATGCTGCGCAACTTTGCATACAAGTTTTTTCACTTTGCACATGGGCCAACGAACCTTAGAGGGAACATTGGTTAAGTGTGCAACCATCGCTCGATACAACTTGTCTACTTATTTTTAAAAGGTATTCATAAAATTGACCAATAAATCACTATAACGCAATCAGTGGTTTTCATAAAAGAAAATGTATAGAAGTAGGCCTGAAGTAGTCGCAGTTTGACGCGTTGAGAACCTTTTATCAGGTGATGATCTCGGTAAATCTCAGTTGACTAAAATTAACTCTAAATAAATCCTCGCGATTAAGGTGCATACACTTTGAACGGGAACAGAGAAAGATGTCTGCATTTTTGACTCGCTGAGCTGAGTTTAAGGCAAGGTTTTTAAATATATTTCGTCCACTCGTTTCTCTTTTTTCAAACTGTTATAAACAGCTTCATTAAGAATTCAATTTTTTGCACGTTCCACTCATTTATTTTGTGTTGAATATAAAGAATTTCCCTAATCCTCTGTTGTTAATTTCTTCCCCTTATAAATGATTGTTACCATAAAAATGTTGATTGAGATTTCAGGATTTGAAATTTGTTGATCTCTTCTAAAAGTTAGTCCTTGGGGTACTCAGGGAAGAAAATAATTAAATTAAACTTACTGTGTCTTTTATTTGAGTTAGACAGTTAGACTAACTGTGTTCAAATATATTTCACTAAGTAACTAATAAATGTTACTTTCAATTTGTCAATATAAAGGGAAGTAGATAGATTTAACATAGAATGAAGTTGATGTATTCAATATAGGGTGAAGCAGATGTTTTGACATTAAACACAATTTCTGCTACGGTGGATCTAAACCCCTATTATTAAATATGGATGTTTCTGTATATGTTAAGTGTCTAAGCTACATTTGACAAATTTAAATACATATTTAATATCTGAGAAATGTTTACAAGAACGTTTGTAGAACACCTGTGTATAAATGAGAAACCCCTATTTGCTGAACCTCAAAGTCTTGTCAAATAACGGAGGACAATAAATATATATAATAAATATCCCCAGCCAAATCCCCCAATCCACAAATGTATGTAAGGTCAATTGTGGAAGTCATCAGGATCCTCAAGAATGTAATTTGTACAATGTTTCCAAAAAGCACAAATTTCGACTCAACCTAAAAGCGCGCCTAATATGACTTAAAACTTGGGGCGGGTGCTTCAAAATCCCATTCTAATTTAGAAATACAGCACAAAGATATGTGTTTGGTATAGAAATTAAAGATTCATAATTTAGAAGACAAAAGAGTGATCTATAAGTGAGAGAATGGGTGAACTGCATATGTAAAACATGTATTATCGCCCGCCCTACATTTTTAGTCATATTAAATTAAAGTACTTGAACTTATAAGTTTTAAATTATTTTCTTCTTTTAAGTCCACTTATAAAAACGTGGTTTAAAAAAATCCTTTTTACCTCTACATGTATTTATTTTCTAATTCAGTTTCTGCAGTTAGTCTGCTTGTCATACGATGGCTAAAATATTTTGAAATATTTTGAAAAGAGGGAAATGGCCTTAGTCAATGTACCCTTTCCTAACTATAAAATTAGGATGTACATAGACTGGTTTTCAGTCCAAAACAAAAACCACAAAACAAAAATATTTATTAAAAAAACACTCAACAACAAAATATAAATTTTAATACCAATAATAAATGAATGATGTGTGAAAAAAAATATTTTTAGATTTACGCTCATAAATTTCATGATCTATTGTTACACAACCATTTCAACGGATTGTATTAACAAAGAAAACATTCAACCATTGGGCTTGTTTAAGGAAATCGTGCCATTGAATGAAGTCGATTTGCTTCTTCTTTTTCAAGCAAAATGATCACACTACTGCATCCACTTCATGCATTTATATCTCCCCGATCTATAATGTACTTTGATAACATATCGTGGAGAGTGTACTCTTTATTCTTGCAAAAGCTCCCAAACATTAATTATTGAACGATTTCTAAGGCCTTGTCAAATCGGGGCGGAAATCTTTTAACAAAAAATAGCCGGTGTGTTCAGTTCGACCAATCTCATGAAGATAATTATCTAAATATCCGAGTAATAAGATGTAAGGACTTATTAGACTTATTCCTTAATCTTGTTAATCTACATTAATTTGAGTCTGCTGAGTTTATTATCCTTCTCGTTTAAAACATTCAAACGTGTTGTTACTTCTATTGAATTTATGTTGGGAAAAAATTGTTTTCCGAAAATCTTGTCTAAAAAAAAACCCGTAGTAAAAAAAACAAGTTTTTGACTATAAATCCTTTATGTACGAGAAGTAACTAAAAGAATGTTCATTATAATACGCAGCGCAAGACAATCCAAAAATACAAAATTGTAGTTGTGTCGTAAAACATGTTTAATATAATGCGCACCGATCAGGAATATGTTTCTAAAAAGTGTTGTCAATAAAATACGCACCTTATTGCGCGACAGAAAGGTTGTTCAATATAATGCGCACCCTTACACTCTATCTCAAAAAATAGCATGATACATAGGAATAGGAATCATATATATATTTACGCTCAATTATGTAGCCTAACGCTAAGGGACATCACTCTGCTTCTTTTTAATTTTGCGTTGTAAGCAGTGCTGATTGATTCAAATAGTTATTTTTTGGTGCAGTAATTTGGTGCGCTGCTTGCTAAAATTAGTTTAAAAATCGTGTGGTGATTAGCACTGTAAAAATTATTATATAAATACTTTGTTTAATTTTCAGGAATATTTCGTATTTATCATACAAGGATAAGTTACTTTGGCTTTTTACCAAAAAATAAAGTGGGCGCCGTATGCGCCCTACAGCCCCAATTTAAAATTATTTTGTGTACATTTAAGGTAGTTTAATATTACGTATCTATCATACAAGGACAAGTTTGTTGGGCTTTTGAAAATAAAAGTGGGCGCCGCAGCACAACCTATGTTATATACATACTTTGTGTACATTTCAGGAATATTTCGTATTTATCATACAAGGATAAGTTACTTGGGCTTTTGACATACAAAATAAAATAAAAATTAAAAAAAACTATTATAATATACTTTGTGTACATTTAAGAAATTTTAATATTACGTATTTATCATACAAGGACAAGTTAGTTGGGCTTTTGAAAAAGGTGGGCGCCGTGGGCGCCCTTTAAAAAATGGGGTGCCGCAGGCGCCACGGCGCCGCAGCACAAACTAGTAAATAAAATAATCTTAAAAAATCAATAAATCATGTGATCGATCTGAAATTTTGATACATTGTTTTTATCATCGGTACGAACTTGCCTGCTTACGAGCTAGTGGGTTAAAAATTGATCCAAAGTTTTGGCGACAAGCAAGGGTGCAAGGGTGCAAGCAAGCAACCAGACACCACGAGTTAATATAAAGGATTTTAAAAGTAATATTATGTAATGAGATATGACGTTTTCTGGTCTGAGAAATGAAGAAAAAAAATCCTCGAAACCCAAACCGTGTTTCTCGATACGCTCCCTGTATAGAACAACAATTTTTTTTTAAACACCCAAAAAATCCAGAAATTATCTTTAAACTCACAGATGGTTGTGAGAAGTAAATATCAATGTGTTGTTATTTTTTAAACATTTTTTCATTATCAAAGTCCTGGCCCATTTCACCACAAATTCATCCAAAAAGGTTGAAGACGCCCGGCACTATTGGTACTGCAGGTGGGTCTGTCATCTTTATTCACCAGGGCTAAAATCCGTACGGGCCCACCGCTACCGTCAAAAAGTTTGATCGGAGCCACCACGATAGTTGCACCGGAGGCTGGGATTTCCCCAATGCGGTTGACGTTCTCAAGCCCCATGACGTTGTTCTTGCCGATCAGTTGGTGGACTTCGAAGACTCTCGACTGGCCGTAGTCGGTAGAGGGCGTGTCGGTGCCGATCATACTGATGTTTCTGTTCTTCAGGAGCCAATCCACGGCATCGGTGTGAAATCCTTTTTTAAAAAATAATAAATTTCAACTCTTAATATCAGAAAATTATTAGACTAAAACACGTGTTAGATCAAAACACGAAAAAAATCAGGTATCTGTTACAGTGGCGTAGCCAGGTTTCGTGCAATCAGGGAGGAGTGAGAATTTAGCTGCCTCACTTCCTTGTAAATTTAATGCAGTCTACCGAAATGTACGCCATTGCTGTGAAGCAAAAACCGGGACTTATGGGTGACGGCCTCCCGATACCCTTTCCATGCTATTGAAATGTATCAATTTCTTTGACCTTGCGCTTAAGTAGTGATCAAGATCAAGACCTTTTCCATCAACAGCTATGCCGGAGGCCAATTCTGAAAAAAGTGCTTTTAAGGCACGTGGGGTGTATATTTTTAAATTAAATATAACAATAACAAACGTGCTCAGCACTCACCTGGAAAGTGGAAAGTTGCTGGGACTCTGGGCGAGTTGGTGTTGAAGGTCAAAGTCTTGTTGGGGTATCTGACATCCCATCCTGACCACAGAAACACAATGGCCCCGGCCGGGATTGTCCCGTACTTACTTTCCCAGGCCTGCAAATCTGTAACACTGTAGACAACGAAGGTTCCACGAACAACAATATTAACCATTTTCTTAAATTAGTAGAGAGTATTTTATGCATCATTTTATGATAAAAACAAGTATGTCGTCATTTGGGAGACGGATGATACATGCAGGCTGGTGGTGGCAACAAATTAATACAAGACGGAATGTCACATTTCTGAGACGTGCCTATCTCACAACAGAAAGAAATGAAGCTTATTACAAGAATAGTGGGCCGCTAGAACAGGGGGTAGCCACACAATGCCTGTTATCCCTTAGAGAAGGTTTTGCCAAACTTGGAGGACTCGGAGGAAGGCTATGGAGAGGGATGTCATCACGAGTAAAGACACAATAATACATTAAAAATGAAAATAATACATAATAAGCCATAAAGGATGCAGCTGGTAAAATGTGTATTCCCCTTAGATCATGGTCTAGTTGATAAATTGCTCAACGCTCAATATTTTGCCATTGATTTTTTATACAGCTGTTATCTACTTTAGATTGCCTGCACTTATATTGAATACTTCAAAATTTAATCACACGTTTATTCCACGTTGTTTTATGCTACAGTTATTTAATCATCAACATTTCCTCAAATTTAATTTAAAGGAAAAGGCTACCAAACACATCACTGCAGTCCTTAACCATATATATATATATATATATATATATATATATATATATATATATAATAAATAATATATATATATATATATATATATATATATATATATATATATATATACATATACATATATATATATATTGTGTGTCCCATAACCTCGTGGTCGTAGGGGGTTCCAATGTTTCCATTAGAACTTTCTCCGGGCTTGGTAGACCATGGCGCCACCCATCTCCTCCAGGTCAGCGGAGGACTTTTCTTAGCGCTAGTCATTCATCATTTTATTGTGGCTTTGCGTGGGCTCGATTCCACGTCCCCCATCTTGTGAGGCGAGAGCACTATTGACTTCGCTATCCAGCCGCCTATATACATTTACCATCCTCATTTAAGGGGTTTAATTAACTATGACTAATTTACAATCCAACAAGGATTTAAATCAACTTACACGAGTCTGTAGTCAGAATTGGATGCCACCTTGTCTCTAATGTCCACCACTACCCCTGGTCCGACAAGTCGGTCAGCTGGGATTTGATGAACTCTCCAGCCAGTAGCTGAGAAGTGGGCCGGTGAGTCCAAGTGTGTCCCGACATGTTCAGGTGTGTCAAACTTGTTAAACTCAAACCTGTAAAGTACGGATTGGGGTTATTTCACACAGTTAATTGCGTTTATTCAGATTTATGAAAACAAAAATATATTATTCCCTGTGACAGTTATGCGTTGAAGTCAGTAAGAGATAGTAAATCTACTCTTAAATTCCCAAATTCTCTGCTATTTCGTCCTTATGCATCGTAGATTATATTATTTGAAATGCCACGTGAGAGTTTGGTGTCTAAAAGAGCCCTAGTTGGGATTTTTATCAAGTGCGTTACTTAAATGTATGTTTGGTCAAGTATCTTTTGGAAGGTGGAATGCTCACGCTTAACAATTTAGGTTTTTTCTAACTAATTTTTTTTCAAAGTGTTAAACATTTCTAGTTTCTATTTTAACACAGTTCACTTACTCCGGGACTAAAACGATGCAAGATAACCATTTGGAAAGCTATGAACTTTCAAGAGTCCTTTTAATGTTTTTTTCACAATCTAAATGATTTCGATTAAATAACGAGAAGAATAAAACGAATCTCTTGTTATAGATGATTTTGTGACTGTTTAGGACTTAAATGATTAGCTGTCTTATACTAACAATTCTTGACAAAATTTAATCATCACTTCACTTTATTATTATCACAGAATTATACATTTGTGCTCAGAGTTCATATCTTATTTCAAAATAAAGTCATTAGAAATGGTCGCAATATTTATTTTTTTATTAAATGTGTTTTTCGCCATTAAAATAAAAGACTGGTGATTGGTTAAAACACTTTGTTACAGTATGCGCAAACGGTAACCGCACTGAAATTCGCGCATCTTAAAATCTCCTTGGGTTTGACTACGCTGCGAATTTCTTGCAAGAATATGGTTAATAAGCTAGGGGCTGTCCATAAAGTACGTCACGCTCCAGAGGGGGGAGGGGGTGTAAAAAAGTGTGACAGTTTGTGACAGGGGGAGGGGGGAGTTAAAAATGGTCAAAAATTGCGTGACGTACTTTATGGACGGCCCCCTACCAGAGGACACACGTGTTGGCCTAAGCACAGGACTGAAATGATGAGAATGGTCCTGGTCGACTACGACAGACGAACAACAAGACATATATTTGTAGCTGTGATTTGTTGGGCAGTTGATGAAACTGGCGATAAGTGATAAATTTGTTTGAAAGGGGTGATAATTAAAATAAAAGTGTCAAAACAATTCCGAGAGTTTTGAAAATACATGGAAAGGCAGTGTCTATTTGCTCATCAATATTTCCGACTGTGAGTATCACACCCAGATTCTTCGGACTGGGTTTTATTCGTCCCTATAACAAGCATAGCGCAAATAACATTTCGGATTGAACATAGATATCTCACCGATCAAAGATAATATGGGTTTAAGATCTAGGTTATTTAGGACTGCGACTAGTGACGCATGCTGTATTTCAAGATTAGAACCATGGATAAATCTCGAGATACGTCAAGTCTTACGATTGTGAGACTTGTTAAGCCCTTGTCAAAATTATTTCCGCCTTTTTATTTAGAGTTGTGCAAGTCTGACATGAGACGATTAATTAAAATACATATATATAAACTCACCAATAGCCATCTGGTTGCATCCCTCTATTTAGTATGGTAAACGTGAAAGTTGTGTCCCCTGGCCACAATAGAGAGTCATTGCCCATGGCGTGCGTCATGTCCACCACCCTGACCTCAGTGGAACTACAGCAGCACACGCCCCCCAGGGACAGGGCCAGGGTGACCAACAGGACTAGTATGTTGTACATCGGTCTGGGTGGAGTACTGAATATGGGTGAGACTGCAATCAGGCTTTTTGGTTTCAAAATATGTTATTTAAACAGAGTATGCATGAGCCTGACAGGAGTTCGCACCAAAAAAAAATATTTGTAAAAAAAAATTCAGCAACAGGCCTTCCAAATAAACAAAAACAAATACAACTAATACACAACATAAAATGAAAATTTACTTCGGTGTTTCCAAAACCATAAAGAGCAATAGGGGAAGAGAGTAGTAACGAGGTTATATAGCTTATAGGCGAGGTGAATTTTTTTGTAACATTTCAGTGAGAACAACACATTCATCCCATTTGGTTGCAGTACTGAATGGGTATTCCATTAGTTTACAGGCAAGTTGCACAATATTAAGAATTAAAGTAAGTGTAAATGAGAAACCTGTTTTTATTACATTTATATGATCGTAATTGTTTACAAAAAATATTGACTGTGTTAGTTTGGTCCTTAAATCGAGTGAAGTTTGTATGTACTTGCTAGGTTTTCGTCCTGCACAACTTCTCTTATTGTGCAATAAGGAGATTATATATACATGTAAATATATATATATATATATATTATATATATATATATATATATATATATATTATATATATATATATATATATATCTATATATATATTAGGGCTGCGGAAATTAACGATTAATTTCTCGATTAATCGTTAAAAATTTTTACGATTAAATTTTTTTAACGATTAATCGACCCACCACTTATAAATGTACTGGAATTTAAAAAGTTAAATATTTCAGCCGATAAATACATTTCCGGACGATTAAACGAACATGTTTGTTTTAATCTATTGACTGAAGTGACTGTTGATAAAGGTAATTGTGTCCATTGAGAGAAATCGTTTGCCTACCATGCGATGTTCCCCTTAAGTCTAAGCTTCGTTGGTCCGTGTGCAAAGTTAAAAAATGTGTGCAAAGTTGCAAAACGTCCATTTTTGTGCAATATTTTAGCAAATTTGCTGCGCGGTGATTCTAAACTCCTGCGTAGCGTCGGTCACAGATCTGCATAGCCACGCTGCTTAAAGGGAACATTGCTACCATGGTTCTAACACTTCGCTTACATATCACCTGCAAACCAAACATCCACTACTGTATCAGAAACTTCAGCTGAGACAATCCAAAGCTATGTCAACGATTGTTCAGCTCTTCTGGTTATATTGTCAATAAGACCCGCTCATCACTTGAACCAATTAATGTCAATACACTTGTCTGTTTGCGTTGTTGGTTAAAAGATGTCATACGAAGAAGACATCCAGTGTTATTTCGATTTTCGACAAGTACGTTTAATAAATGTAACTTATGACACCATAAATTTCAATATTTGGCTTTAATCGAAATTAACGATTAATTAATCGATAATTTTTCAAAAGTTAACGATTAAATTTAAATTAATCGATAACAGCCCTAATATATATATATATATATATATATATATATATATATATATATATATATATATATATATATATATATATATATATATATATGTATGTGTGTGTGTGTGTGTGTAGATTTACAGTGGTACTTCTGCTTTGGAGTAAGTCCAACTTGGTATACGTCCTGATTGGAAGTGAAACATTTTGCTTGGTGTACGACCTTTGTTTGGAATACTACCAGCGTGCTAGTACTTGTATGGGATCGTCCATAAATGACGTCATGCGATTTTGGCCGACCGTTACAAGTCGTAACAAAAAGTTAGCCCCTTTCAAATATGACGTCACAAAGCTTTGCCAATCCACCCCCCTGCTACAATAAAAGCCGTATCTCCTACTTGAAATGATCAGGTTTTAAATTACTTTATTGTCATTTAAGTATGTATTTAGTTTAGTGTAAAGCTGCATTCTACTGTAACACGCGTAAAGCAATTTAAAACGTCACTAAATAAATTGTAAGCAATCAAATATTTAGGTGGATCTTTTATTTTAAGTTGCATGCTTTGATGTGACGTTACAGTTTTAAAACATCCCAACCCCCTTGTCACACGTCACCAAAATGTGTGACCCCCCTCCACCCTAGGTGCGTCTCATCATCTATAACACATCATGCATGTGTAACTTGTAGTAATCACAGCACTCATACAGTGAACGATTCGCGCAATTGTCATGTGATTTCGTGTTTTAGTTGTACATTTTTTTAAAAATAGTTAAGTCACTTATCTTGAGTTCTAATAACGTTAATGAGATGACCCAAGCAACGGAAAAAAATGGTTAAGAGATTCTTATATAAGATGAAATTGTCGTGTGTGTCCGGGACTTAATTGAAGCATGCCAAAAATTACGATTTTTATAGTCAATGATTTTGAAAAAAAAATCTATTAAATGGTAAAATGAGGAAGAAATCAATTACGAAACAAATATCATGGACATTAGAGCATGCTGAAACATTATATTTTTTTAGGATCTGGATAAAAGGAAAACAGAAAAATAATTCGTTGAAGTTCTTTTTATTTATGTATTTTACTATAAAGCATTGTTTAAATTATTCTGTAGAATCACTTCATCAAATGTATTATATGTAAATAACAATATGATTTTTTTCATGGGAACGAATTAATCATTTTTCCTCTATTTCTTAGGGTAAAAATACGTTTGGTGTACGTCCTATTTGGTGTACATCCAAGGATCTGGTACGGATTCTGGTCTACTGAGGTACTACTGTATTTTTTTTTAAATGGTGTAAGGGAAGGAACTCATTAAAGGTCCAAAGCATTTCCTATTACCTGATTTGTTCCCCTCATTTGTCTGCGAATCGTGAGACTAAGACACGAACAGCTTTCGGCGATTATATATTGGCCATTAAAACTCATTGAATAAAAGAGACCATTTTAAGGATTATAATTTTTGAAGACATTCGTTTTGAACATTAAAATATACATAAAACACATGGACACAAAATTGCATTGAACATTATTCTCTGGATTTAATTTTTTTTAATATAAAGAGCGTTATTTGACACAATGCAATATAATCAAAATATAGCGTATCCCTTGAGGTTGATAATTGTTTAAATGCGTGCAACGTTAAAGTACAACTCTCAAAGTTTGTAAATGCATGCAATTTTTTTAAATCTCAGTTTTGCTTTATTCTTAAATCAATTTAATTAATTTTTAAAAAAAATTATTTAGCTTAGATCGAACATAACATTAATACCAAATCTATGAAAACAAGGAAATCATTTCGTTAACTTTAACAGTGAAAGTGATTTTCTGAAATGACACATTCTTTATGTCCAAATGTGAAGGGATATCACCGACAGAAACCGTAATACACACACACTATCTTATATTTTTCCTTTTTTTTTAAAAAAAAGGACATTTATATAATATTGTGGACGCCTTGCCCTCCACCGATAATGAAAAGTGTCGTCAATTTACGTAAGTGAAATAACAGAATTATAATTTGTAATCGGTTTTGTGAACACTAATATTGTAATCAGTATTAAAATAAAAAATATATTTTATCATCACCATTAACATAAAGTAGTCCTAATTTGTATATCCAAAGAAGTTTTGAAACAGCCAATTGAAATCACTGGAAGGAAGGAAAAAACACATAAAAGGGTCATAAATATACGAATTGTAGTACATACATTTGTAAGATCTATACGAAAATGTTTCTCAGCGGTGTGTAAAACTCTGCTCTAAACCACAGTGAAGACACCTGAAGCTTTTATAGCCACCTACTGCGAACGTAGTATTCAACAACCATTCACTGTGAGGCTCTTTTCCGAACCAATGTCAATGGGGCTGTGCTTCAAACTTTAATTTTGCTACTTGTATCCATGAGGTTTTAAGGCTAGGGGGAAGAGGCTGGGGAATATATAAAAGTTTAGATCTGAATTGGTGCAAGAGAACTTAATAGACATTGACAAATGAATGTGTACTATGTTAGATTTTAGTGGCTACATTACAAATTGTGTATCCAACCAATAAATCTAATGAACCTGATCGCATATTTAGCTTTTTTCTGAATCTTTCATTTAAATTTAAAAAAATTCAAAAGTTAATTATTAAGTAGGTAAACATCTGATGCACCTTATTTGTATTATTATTAGGGCTGGTACAGATAAAAAAAATTATTCGATTAATCGGGGGAAAATTTAATCGATTAATTTTGATTAATTATGTTTTTATATCGCATGCATAGATCCCGTTAAGTTGCGATTCATTATTTCGCGAAATCGGTTAAGTCTCGTTAATTCCATGGCTCAGGGATTTTTTGACGTATACAGCAAATTCGTTCTGCTATGCTAGAAATAAGGAAGAAAAACCTTTTTGTTTACGTATGCACGTCTAAATAAATAATAATAATACGAGGGAAAAGTATGTACGTGACAAAAAATATAAATTATTAATAAATTTGGACAAAAATATTAGAAATAGTTTCTTTAATTTTAATCGAATTTAAGCGATTAAAATTCTTAACGATTAATCGATTAATTAATCATTAATTTCCGCAGCCCTAATTATTATTATAAATTGTGGAACAGTCTTCCAAAATTTTTTTGAAAGAATGTGAAAACAAAGATCAATTTAAGAAAAAATTAAATACTTTTTTATTTAAAAGAGTATTTAAACATCAAAGAGAAACGAGCATTCTTATCTAGCATTGATAGAATTAGGGCTACAGAAAAAAGCATTCATTCCGAATATACAAAATAAACTCATAAATATTTGTGTATGAAAATGCATAATATATTTGCATAAAGAAGTTTTAATTTGAATTTGTCATGTATGTAAGGGGCCGTCCATAAATGACTTCACGCGATTTTTGCCGATTTTTTACCCCCTCCCCCACCCCCTGTCACGCGTCGTCGCAAAATGTTAGACCCCCCCTCTCTAAAAATACGTCACAAAGTTTTGCCCCCCCCCCACTAAAAAAATATTTATTTTAAAAAAAAATTAAATTATTTTCTATTTGAAAATAAGTATGTTTCAAATCACTTTTATTGTCATTTAAGTATTAATAATTTATTTAGTGAAGGTCTACATCTACATTGTAATATCGTAACCCGAGTGAAGCATTTTTTAAAAACTTTTAACCGGCCTTCAGAAAACGAACTGTGTTAACATCCTTAGATTATATTTTATTTTAATACATACAAATTAAACATTGACTATTAATGATCACGGTTAACGTCTTTGTTTTTAAAAAAATATTTAAAAATAATATTTTTTAAATGTATTTTTTTTTAAATCCCTCAATTGACTGACGGGCATCCCGTAAGAAAGGTTGGCGAACAGGGGTAAATAACCTCATCTGGGGTCAAAAGGGAATCCTTGGGGGTAATGCAGACTCATTTGGGACATATAACATCCACTACAATCCACTAGATATATTAAAATACGTCATGTGTACGTGTACGCTTGGAACATATGCCCATTATTGAATCGGTTCCTTCCAGAAAATGCATTTTTTAAAATTTGACAACTATGTAGATTTCTTACCTACATACTATACGAATACACCTAAATCCACCCTACTTTCATTTATATTGACACGAGTGACAATAATCTTAATCCACATGACTTGACTGTATCAAGTATCCTTTCTGTGATATTTAAAATTAATGCCTTAAAAATTGAGCTAAGAAGAAAGGTTGTTTTGTGCTCCGCTCGAATTGCGATGTCATGAATTTGATGCATTCAATCAAGTTAATGAATACTTGACTAATTTTAAATGGGCTCATTTATCATTATATCTAGATTGGCAAGTGGCGTTTGACCAAAAACCAATCGAACAATTATATCAAAAACGTTTATAATTCATCAATAGACCCCCTCCCCTTTTTTAAAGAAAAAGGATATTCCGTGTTGTTTTGACTTAAAATACCTACACATAATCCTATTCAGATCATGTTTAGACAATTGTCATGCTTGTAAAACTCACCAGTAGTTTCGCTAACGACTCTCTCCTAAATCCCCGCGTCATGTGAGCAGGACCTAGAGTCTGGGGTTTGGGAAAGGGGGGGGGGTAACGCACACATAAACTTGTATATTTTGGGGTAACAGACAAAAATGTTCGCCTACTCCTGCCGTGAGAGAAATAAACGGAGCTGCGGTTACATCACAAATGCTTTGATGTCAACATAAAACGACGCAATTTCATACGTTATCTTGTGGGTTCTCAAGCTTAAGGATTATAATTAGATTTAATTTTCGTGTCTTGATAGCTTACGCCAACCAGCGTCTGATGGCCTACCGATTGACACATTGAGAAGCACTGATTTTAAAAAAAAATTTTAAGTCATTAAATAAATTGTAAGCGACCAGATATTTCAGTGGAAGTTTTATTTAAAGTTACCCTTTTGATGTGACGTCACATTTCTTCAACCCCCTTCCTCCCCCTCGTCACACATCGTCAAAAAACTGTGACCCCTTTCCCCCCTAGGTGCGTGACGTCATTTATGGACGGCCCCTAACCCGGGGGGTGGGAGAGGGAAAGGTCTGGTCACCGATCGCTGGACAGAGGCTCAGCGTGACATGTCAAATGTAAACAAAAGCACGCCGGTACATCGAAGGATGGCGTCAACGCTTGAACTGAACTGGCACGTGAAAAAAAAACTTTTTTTTTAAAAGTTAAATCGATGTCCACTTATTCTAACCTGGGGGATATTCTCATTAAATACAGTTTCAATCACACATGAAACTGCAGGATGGAAGAAGTTTTTTTTTAATATCTGGGCTCAAAAGATTAAATGAATAACGGCCGAAAAAAACTCTTTACCAAATTTGGAAATTTGATAATAAGACTCAAGATAAACACGAGTCAGCGATTTGAAGAAATTTACGCGCTAAAACTTTTGTAAATGAATCAGAGGAAATCTCTTACGTTAAAAATAACTTATATTTCGTGACTTATATAGGATTGGAATAACTGGGCACTTGGCACCTTTATTTTAAATTGGAAAATATTTTTACTCCGCTTTCTAACCAGATATTAACACTAGCCCTAGCTCCCAGCGCCCTTTAAACCAACCTGCACTTCTCTATAAGCAAACACTTTACATTTTCGTCTAAAGTTTTTGTAGCCCAACACTAGGCTCACCTCTGCAAACAAGCTTGAAATTCTTTCCCTGGTTTCACTGCGTCAACTGAAAGGAACGCGTCTATGTCAAGACGTATGATCGGCCTATGCCGTCGCTTCCGTATCTTTGTTATTATTTGTGTTACAGTTTTTCTTGCATGAGCGCTTTTGCCTACTGCAACCGAACATCTACTGTTGGCTGAATTCTCGAACGTAAAGTAAAATAACTTGATGTCAATATCTAGTTTTTAAAGGCATCAAGTTCATATGGGGTTATACAAAGTTAGAGTGACACGTATCTATGTTTCCAAATTTGATTTATTACTATTTATTTATTTGTTTATTGTTTTAATTAATTTTTTTATTTATTTATTTATTTATTTGTTTATTTATTTATTATTTATTTTATTATTTTTATTATTATTATTATTATTTATTTTGTGTTTCTAACTCAATGTGCCAACTTTTCCCAGGCAGGAGTAAAAAAAAATTCCCAGATTAGACTAAAAATTCCCTCATGCCTTAAATCGCCTACAGGCCGGGGGGTGGGGGGGGGGTGGGGATAGCGCGCCGGTGAAAAAAAAATGAAAAGGGGCCTGGTCAATTATACGCTTTCTCATTCATTTTAGGACTTTGGATTTCCAAATTGCGTATAAATATGTATACCTCTTTGAGGCATCTTTTAATAGAACACTTTCAATTATTTTTTTACCCAATACGTTTTTATTTAACAACTTGGCTAGAAAGCAAAAATATAGATTTTACTTTTAACACTGAAGTTTATAAGATGATTTGGATACTTTTGTAATTTAAATTTGTATATTACAAATAGAAATTAAACAACCCGTAAAGACAAAGTTTTTGACTATAAATCCCTAATATGTGAGACTGAACTCAAAGTGTTTATTATGTTCGAATGCGACAAACATTTACAGACTGAAACCGACTGATATCCCCTGGCTTTAAAACAGGGGGAAGGGGGAGGGGGTGTAGACATCGATGAGTGGCGTAAACGACTCAAGTGGCACGTGGAAGGCGAACAATAACAAACGGCGATATTTAATTGCACTGACTTATATAGAGATAAACTAAAAATGCATTAATTTAATTACGGTACATTTGATCGATCTGAAATTTTGGTACGATGCATTTTTAGGTGACACGATTCTATGTGCAAAATTTCAGCTCGATGGCATCACGAGAAGTGTATCAATTTTACTCTTGTTTTTTCCGCCCGCCCACGACAGAGATGATAAGATGACGACAGACAGAGAGAGAGACAAGATTTCGAAGTTAATATAAGGGATTTAATTAAACAATCCCGTAAAAACAAAGTTTTGGACTATAAATCCCTTATATATGAGACATAACTAAAAGTATTTATTATTTTCTCGACTGATCCCCCCTGACTTTAAAACCCTGGGAAAGGGGGGGGGGTGGACATCAACTGTTGGCGTCAACGCGTTAACTCAACTGCCACGAGGAAGAAAAACAATAACTAACTGTGATATTGAATTACATGTTATATAGAGATAAACTAAAAATGCATTAATTTAATTACTTGATTTAATTGATCGATCTGAAATTTTGATACAATGCATTGTTTGGTGAACAAGTCTATGTGCAAAATTTCAGCTCGATGGCATCACGGAAAGTGTGTCATGTTGTACTTTTGTTTTTCCACCCTACCGACGTACGAAGAGATCACGACAGACAAGATTTTGAAGTTAATATAAGGGATTTAATTAAACAACCCCGTAAAAACACAGTTTTGTTTACTATTAATCCCTTATATATGAGACATAACTAAAAGTATTAATTATTTTCAAACGCGACAAACATTTACAGCCTGAAACTGAGTGAACTCACCTGGTGTTAAACACGAGATGTGGTCATCGATGGCTGACGTGAACACAAGTGACCCGTAAAATGTAAACAAAAACAGACGGCTGTATAGAGTTACATAGAGAAAAACTAAAAATGCATTAATTAAATTACGGTACATTCGATTGCTCTGAAATTTTGAAACAATGCATTGTTAGGTGACACAAGTCTAAGGTCTAAAATTTCAGCTCGATAGCATTACAGGAAGTGTGTCATTTTTTTTTACTTTTGTTTTTCCGCCCGCCCGCCCGCCCGCCTGCCCGACGACGACGAACGACAGAGAGACAAGATTTCGAAGTTAATATAAGGGATTTAATTAAAAACAAAGTTTTTGACTATAAATCCCTTATATAAGAGACATAACTAAAAGAATTGATTATGTTCAAACGCGACAAACATTTATAGACCGAAACCGACTGATCTCCCCTGGCTTTAAAACCGGGGGAAGGGGGGTGTGGACATATATGGGAGGTGTAAATGCGTGAACTCAACTGGCACGTGGAAGAAAAACAATAACAAACTGTGATTTTGTGAAATTGAATTACATGTTATATTGAGAAAAACTAAAAATGCATTAATTTAATTACGATACGTTCGATCGATCTAAAATTTTGATACGATGCATTGTTTGGTAACACGAGTTTATGTGCAAAGTTTCAGCCCAAAAGCATCACGGGAAGTGTGTCATTTTTAATTTTGTTTTTCCGCCCGACCGCGAACGACAGAGATCACGACAGAGATGACGACAGACAAGATTTCGAAGTTAATATAAGGGATTTAAAAATGTTTGTAATTGTTTTAAAAAATATTAAATTTTAAATTTAAAAAATGTTTGTTTTGTAATTTATTTTATTTATAATGAATCAATCATAAATAGTTACAGTTTTTTCTTAAAGTCATGAATTATTGAAAAGACGAGATCTTTAATATTTTATTTTTAATATATTATCTAGTCTAATTCAGTCCACTTTGACTATATCACAAGATTCTGCCACTTTGATTCAGTCATTATATTAAAATACCAATTATATGTAACACTTTTTAAAAGTTATACATTTACATTGTAGCAAGGACTTGGTCATTTATATGTAACAAACATTTTATGATGATTCGGGCTCAAACTAATTAAGTACATTATTTAAAAGTAATACATGTATATAATCTTAATGACTTTGTCATTTATATAACAAACCTCTTACGATTCAGCCTCAGCGCCTGAATCACCGCTTGGGTGACAAATTTTGGGAAAAACCTAGCCAACACTTCAAAAAAAAACAACCTAGATCCAAAAAAAAATAATCTATACACGCTAAAAATAAACAAATATGACGTCACAAAGCCCCCCCCCACCTTAAAAATGTATTTCTCATATGAAATTAGCATGTTTCAAATCATTTTGTTTTATTGTCATTCAAGGGGACGCGGTGGTCGAGTGCCAGCGCGCTCGACTGGCGTACCGATGGTCAGGGTTCGAATCCATGTCAAGGCAAGTTTTTGTTCCCGGGGCCTAGGGCGTCCCTGAGTCACCCAGCTCCGAATGGGCACCTAACACTAGTTAGGCGGCTGAGTAATGCGTGGAACCCACAAAGCCGTGGCCTGTGAACGCTGCATCACTTGCCAACAGATCATCTCTCATGGTCTGTGGACGCAATTATCTTCTGCTTAAAAGGAGCGTCTGTATTGATAAGATAAGATAAGTGTATATTTAGTTTTTAAAATTTGTCAATCTAAAATATTTCCATATTTAAGGCCAAATCCTCATACAAATCCTCATAAATTCCAAAATTTCCATTTCTATAAATTTGGCTAAAAAATCCCCCACGATTTGGGAAATTTTCCAGGTTAAAACTTCGATCTTATACGTGTCAAAGTACAAATAACTTGATTCCAACTTCATTAAATGCAGCAACACTATAAGTGCATGTGTATCGGGTTATACAAAGCTAGAATTATCCATATCTTATTGGTTTCCAAATATGTATTATTCCGTATGCAAGAACAAACACATACAAATTTTCGTTCTTCCCGTCCGGAATTCAAGCGTGGAATGGGTTGCCTGAAGAAACCAGGAAAACCAACACTTTATGAACATTTAAATCTCTAATAAAAATTCCGGACAAAACAAAAACATAGATAAGCGTAGGACGCAATAATCTTCTGTATAGAAGGAGTGTCTGTAAACAGATAAGATAAGATAAGATAAGATGTATTATAATTTTTTTTCGTTGGGAGGGGGGGGTTCTTATCATTCTATGCTATACGTATTATTTTACAAAAGAGGCTAAGGATTAAAACGACTATTCAAAGAACCCCACGTCTGAGGCACCGTTGAAAGAGAGCAACCATACTCAATTTCAACATTGGTTGTTTCCGCCTTTACTTTGCTGTCGTGTTAAGGAGGTTAGATTTCACACTACGATTACGCTACATTCAGACGTGAACGAGGTCGCTGTTCCTTTAACTTTCGTCAGCGATCCAAAACAGGGACAAAACTTGAGCCATTTTTAAAAAAATGTTTGCTAAACCGCGTCATAATTGAATGAAGTGATCTCAAACTATGACTTAAAGATGAACCCTGATTCTGCTGAATAATAGATTATTTGGAAACGATGTCATATGGACTCGGTCGGCAGAAAATAACAAAATATGACTTTTTAAACTTTGTATTCAACTTAAAGTATTTTGAAATTATTTAATATTTACTTCGCCGTATCAGATTCTAAACATATATTGCCACCTAATTTGAATACATTAAATTGGAGTTGCTTAGATCGTTCTAACACTTTGAAACCGTTTTTTTTTCAAAGCAAATGAATGGTTTATAAAAACTTCCATATAATACATGTATATTAAAAAAAATATTATTATTTCAGTATTGATCTTTAAACACTCAAAACCTTCTCTGTACTGTAACACAAAGTCCTGCAAAAGTCCATCCTTGAAATCAGTGCTGCCAGTGACAATTTTGGGAAAAACCTAGCCAACACGTCGAAAACAACCTAGATCCGAAAGAAAAAACCTAGACGCGCTAAAAATAAACAAATATGACGTCATAAAGCTCCCCCTCCCCCAAAACAAAAAGGCATATTTCCTACTTAAAAATTATTATGTTTCAAATCATGTTATTGTCATTTAATAAGTGTGTATTTAGTGTGAGGCTGCAGTCTAATATCGCAACTCACGCGAGGCCATTTAAAACGTCATTAAATAAATTGTAAGCAATTAAATATTTATGTTGGAATTTTGATTTAAAGTTGCACGTTTTTTATGTGACGTCACAGTTCTTAAACATCCCCCTCCCCCTTGTCACACATATCACTAAAGTGTGACCACCCTCCCCTCCCCCTCCCCAGATGCATGTCGTCATTTATAGACGGCGCCTAAGGTACCAGTATGTTCTACATAAGTATTTGTAAAATATACTTACATCTGCATTTATTCATCACTTATGTCATCTTCCTTATAAATGGCAATCTTATCAACATTTTTTGAATCATTCTTATTTTACAAGCTTTTATTAACTCACACTGTTTGTATGTTGTATCCGTCAAATCTTGTAACGTAAAATTAAACCACTTCTGATGGTCCTAGAGATCTCAAAATTTTACCACAGATAGATCTTGGATGACAATACATTGTATCAAAATTTCAGATCGATCGAATGTACCGTAATTAAATAAATGCATTTTTACGTTTATCTTTATATATAATCTGTATCCGTGCTATTCTTGACTTTCACGTGAATGTCACCGGAGTTCACAACCAGCCATGGATGACGACATTCCAGGTGTTAAACAGCTCAGTAATTCGAAACTAAATCTAAATTGACATGATAATACAAGAGGAACAACTGGTATTTGTGTAGCCTAGTTGGCCCAATTCTTAGCTTAATGGATTTTCGACCTGGAGGTACTGGGTTCAATTTTCAGTTGGGGAAACTGTTATTTTTTAAATACATAAATTTGTAATTAATAATCTATCTTTTTACCACTATCACATTTAAGTTATAGACAACGAAGTTTGACTAATTAAATTGAGTTGATTATGTCAAAAATTGATTAAAAAATTGTGTTACTAAAAAGTAGAAAATAAAATATTTAAAAAATCTTTTTTTTAAAGGACACGCTTTTATTTACATATAGAAAGTGCACTAAAAAGAAGAAAATAAAAATTTTCAATCCGTGAACCTATCGACTGCACATAAAAGCGTGGGGCCCTCATCACAACTCGCAATCATGTACAAAGCTGCGAAACATAAATACAAATTTATATGAATATTAATAAACATTTAAAGTTTCACAACTTTGATCATATACATGCTACTATCATATCAATTAGAAAAATTTATCTATATGCAAAAGAGTAGTTGCAATAAGAAATGAGTTGTGATGGGCGCCCCACGCTTTTATGTGCAGTCTATAGGTTCACGGATTGAAAATTTTTATTTTCTTCTTTTTAGTGCACTTTCTATATGTAAATAAAAGCGTGTCCTTTTAAAAAAAGATTTTTTATCTTTTACAAACGCTCATTTTATACAGAAGATTATTGGTTCCTACCTTTATCCATTGTTTATGTCTCGTCTTACTCGTCTTTCATTTTCATTTTAGTATTAAATGTTGATAGAGTTTTGGTTCTCATCGTTTGATCAGGCAACAGATTCCACGCCCAAAGTCCGAACGGAAAAAACGAGAATTTGTATGTGTTTGTTCTTTCATAGGGAATATGAAAAGTGTTTTTATAACTATGTCTATCTGATGGTTGAATTATGTTATCTTTGGATTATACCATGTATACGTGGGAGAATATTCTCTCAACACAGGCAGAAGAAAATGGTAGAGCTGTTAAGTTTGTCATGAAGTCTAATAAAATTGAATAGTTTGGCTCATTTAAGCAGTTTTAGCTTGTACCAGATTTCTTCAGACAGACGGACCGCAGCAGCGCCACCTTTCTAATTTAGTGCGATAGAGCCATAGTGGCCATAAATAATATAAAAGCCCAAGTGGCTCACTCATTGGATGTGGAACGCTGATGATGTACAACAGTCTATAGCAGTTTTAAAAAATCGTGTGGTGATTAGCGCTGTAAAAATATTTAATATGACGTCATTGGTTGATCTTATATTTAACACAAGGTGTGCATCAAAAGGTGTGCAAATTAATTACAAATTAAAGACGCGCTGTAAAAAATATATTATATGACGTCATTGCTTTAGCTTATATCTTAATTTTGGAAAAAGGGAACGATGTAAAAATAGGATTTGATGATTTATAATTATAAAATACTTTGTGTACATTTCAGGAAGTTTAATATTTCGTATTTATCAAACAAGGATAAGTTACTTGGGGTTTTGACAAAAAAAGTGGCGTACTTTATGGACGGCCCCTATAAAAATACTTTGTGAACATTTCAGCAAGTTTAATTTTTGCTTATGAATAAGGTGGGCGCCGTAGGCGCCCTAAAAGAAGTGGGCGCCGAAGGCGCCACGGCGCCCCGGAACAATCTAGTAGATATCATAATGTAACATGACAGTGCGGCTGCAAAAACTGTTGCCAACTAATGCTTCATATTATTTTTGACAAACCGAATTTATTTAGGATATTAATTGCACTTATTTATCATTTTTTGTACTCCAACACCGTTTATTTTAAAAAATATATTTATAAACCTAGATTATGGCTATTTTTAATATAAAAAACCTAGAAACCTAGACAAGGTAAAAACCTAGATCTAGGTTGAAAAACCTAGCGCTGGCAGCACTGCTTGAAATGAGTGTGATTTAGTTTTGTACACCATAACGACAGGGTGATGATGAAATGCAGATGAACGTTTGTTAGCTTGAATTATTTTTATTGTTTTTAATCCTCAACACTTTTGTTAATCCCATTGTCTGCTTCAACCAGAAATGCTCAAATGTAGGTGTATTGGGGTGTGGGTTGTTTACCACCGTGAACCATAACATATTGAAAGAGTTAACCTAATTGTATTAAATGAAAAGTAGGTCTTTAAGTCAATCAGTTCCTGTTAGATATGAAACATTAGATGATGAAATATTATCTAACTTATATTACTTTTATTTCTTTGCTCTAAGCAGAAAAACCTTTTCTGTTTATATTGAAGGATAGCTTATGTAAGCTTGGCACAAACCCTTTACATGAGAAAAAAAAACACAAGGAAAAAAACGCACACACAAAAAGAATCACAGGAGAATATCGGAATAAGTTATATGTAAATTTGTAAAGAAGTCAAAGATGTATGTGTTTCTTTGTCCCAAAAACGTTGCTACATGGATTGACTAAAATTATAAAACATATCCAAATGTGTTTGAGAATGATAATCTAGAAGGGTTTTGAACTTAACATCGGGTATTATTCGAGCAGGGGGTCCATAATATTCTTTTTTTAAGTTTAAAATTTTACCCTAAATATTTAAAAAAAATAATAGAAGGCTTAAACACAACGTAACGTAATAAAATAAATCTACTTAATTATAAAATGAAAAATGGTTATAGCTATTGCATTTCTTTGAAATTCTGTGAGTTAATTTTCAGTAACACTTTGTTCGTGACGCTTTGCCGCTCGCCCAAAGACCTCATGGTCATGATAACAACATTTCTTTTTTAAAAACGAATAATTTAATATATATACATTGTTGTGGTATGCAATGTTTATGCCTCATGGCATCATAATTTATTGAAACAAGTTTAAAATTTGAGTCGAACTTGTACAACTCAAACTTTTTACCGCACCACAAACTGTGGTTTTACTGGTCTGTGACTTCAATCCCTGCACTGCCTAGGCACGGGATACTCTGCGACGTCAATGAGTTTGCATTCTAAACGAATTCCCATGTAAAAGGAATCTCGGTTAACTTCCTGGACAAGCTATACACTTATGGACAGGAAATCCAGTGACCTTGCTTGCCCTATGTGTTGCCTGGGTTTGTCTAATCTCAAAATTCCAAGCTGACTTTAAGTGTGTCACAAAACTTTCATTGGAGTGTAACTTGGAGTGTAACTTGGAGATTCATGAAATCTGATGTATACGTGGGAAATAATATTTTTTTGAAAAAGCAAAATATAATATATTTATACATTTCAAACTTATAAAGGGTAAATTAAGAAAATTTTATTTGATGAAATAACATAACATTTTATAAACATTGTTGGGGTAAATAACGGTACTCAAATAATAAATACACAGTCCCCCAAGACTGTAACGCACACACACACAAAATCTTTGAAATATTTGAGAGAGCAAATTTATATTTTGACTACTGTAAATCAGTTAATGTACTGAAAATGGGTGGGTGATTTTTGGAAGTGGTGACCCGAACATAATTGTGGTCATTGTGGTAGCACGAGTGACAGGAAAACATACCTGAAACGGAGACGTAGCAATTTCATTGTATAATTAAATGGAGCCGTTAAAGGGCGCGTCTAACATGTTTCTCAATGCTGTGAAAAGAAGCTACCAGCGACGGTGTCAAAAATAGACATCCACTTTGAAATCGCGTTTTTTTCCTAATCCAATTACGTAATGGTTCTAAAATTATCGAGTACATGTTGTCGCCTGTTCAAGTTAAATACATAATTTTTTTAAAAAATATTTACCGTATATACTCGTTCTATAGCCCGTTCGTTCATAAGCCGACCCCCCTCTTTTTGGTGGAGAATAGTATAGGAAGTGTGTAACCCGCTCATAAGACGACCCCAAGAGTTACCGGTTTTTTTTTCTCTTTGGTAAACAGTGACGAAAGCGCGTACATTAAAATTCGTTGTTGAAAACAAAATTTGCAAAAACAATTTATTTAAACATTAACAAAAATAAATAAAATGAATAAATAATGTAAGTGCAGATGTTTCATAATATACTATAGCTTCTGGTAGAGCAGTCGAATCTTGTATAATGTAGACAAAAAACTTGATGATCTACAATAACACCGGTATTCAATGTACATACAGAAATCACCTCCAACCCGCTCATAAGCCGACCCCCCCCCCAAACATTTCCCCCTAGATATTGTCAAAAAAAGGTCGGCTTTAGAAGGAGTATATACGTTATTTGTACCATCTGTTTTGTCCACTTTCTTATGTTAAAGCTATAACATATTACAGAACGTTATTTGGGGAAAGGCGCCCTTTTATTTATTTCTTGGTTCTGGAGTTTTCAGAGGAAACGTATTTTTCTTCCGAATAAAATAAGACAACCACACTTATAAAATAATTAAAGACAAATTTAAAGTACCTTTCATTACCTTAACATTTTGTATTTATAGCTAATTTTTATGTATTTATTTTTTATTGTTCAAACGAAGTAGTCTTTTAAAATATATATTTGAACGAATGAATTAAATTATAGTCTCTCGGACTCTCTCGGGATAATATATCTGGTCAAACCTGAATTATTACTAAGTGTTTTCTTCATCTTACAGTTATTACTTAAAAGTTCGCGTTGTACCAAGATGCACTGTCGATAAGTATAATAATAAAAGAAGTGACAGGCGACAGGACCACTCAGACAACTGCCTTTTCGGATAATCGGAGTTCAGAAAAGTTGATTGTGTTGATTACATATTGCTTACATATTAGAAAAGTCTAAAAAAATAAACATAACTGATGAAGCTAAAATTAGGTTACTTAAAAATGAGTTTGGATGGTGTGAAAACTAAGTGAATGTGGGGTGGGGAGAGTGATCACCATCCATCTTATCAACTAGTGCGAGAACCGTTGGTAAAGGAAGACATTACCCAGCACACGGCCCTTTAGCAAACAACGCACTGGGTTCAGCAAATAAAGCGAAAATCTTGGGTGAAGGAAAAGCTGTCGGTTGAAACAAAAGGTTGAGTTTAAAATCCCACTGTCGTTTCTCCATTGTCCCGGCTAAATAAGCCCTGACCTTTGTAAGTTTTGATGCCGTTTTTTTTAAATTCATTGTCCAGTGGATGGTGACTTCCTGTTTAAGTCATCAGACTTAAAAATTGACGTATTGTATGGCCTAAAGTTAATAATAAGCTATATGATTATATGACTGTGCTATAACACAAGGCAAGATTCGTTTGCTGGCGAATATTTAGAGTAATACCAACATTTAAATAATTAGACCTAGAAACACTAGAGAATAGAAGAAGAAATTGCAATGTATTAATAATACATAAGACATTAAATTTGAAATTGTAAATGCAACTCAACTACAGTTTCTTCTTTATAGGAGAGTCTTTAATGTTGATATATAAGATAAGATACGGATGTAAAGAAGGCAAATCGACACATGTCATTCATTATATATATCCACTTCACACATTTGGTAAAAGGATTTTACAATTAAAAATATACTCTTTTTAGGGCTTGTGCGCGCTTGTGTGTTTGTGTGTGTGTGTGTGTGTGTGTGTGTATATGAGTGGGCGTGTGTGTTATCCATTGACTTTTCTTGTTGTTGTTTTCCCTTAACTCTTCTTAGTTTTGTGGTTCAATACTTTAATTTAATGCTTTTCAACCCAATTTTGTCGTCTTATTTAAAAAAAAATTAGTAATTAATTTTTTTAAAATGTTACAAAATGTGTTAATATTTTTTTAAAAAAAATAGATAATGTAAATGATCCGAGACAATTAAATATGCGCACAAATAAAACTCAAACTGCAATAGGAAGACAATCATTGAAAGTCAGATCGAAGGTCTTATTCTGTTTGAAGTAAAAACATGTTGGAAATTTTCATTTTATCTGATTCTGAATAATAAAAAATGACTATATCCTGAGGAATCGTTAGTTGTTTTTGTTTTCATCTCACTATAAATATTTACAAACATTAACTTTTGAGGAATCGTCCACGTGTATAAAAAATTAACTGAATAACAGTCTTCAAACAAATTTCCATACTTAGAAAATTAATAACTTTCTATTGATGATTTTATTTTTTGAAATTTAAACAAATGTAAATAAAGTACATGTCGAAAATCGGGTTTAATTACTCTTTCTTCTTATTAGAATTATTCACTTTCCAGAAACCATTTCCCCCCGGGTTGTAATAATATAAAGGTATTAATTTTTAATGTCAAATACAAAATATAACTACCGTATATACTCTTTCTATAGCCCTTTCGTTCATAAGCCCACCCCCGTCTTTTTGGAAGAGAAAAGTCAAGGCCGTACCCAGACTTTTTAAACGGGGGTTCGCAAACTTGTCGCGATGGCATTTCATGTTAAGATAAGGCAAACCTCTCATTACGAGCACCTCTCATAACGAGTTTTTCGCATAACGAGCAACATTTTTATGGAACAGTTGCTCCCTTAACAAGCGAAGGTTCACATAACGATTAACGCAGAAAGGGAAACTCCCCTTTTTCTTGAAATTCATTAGTGAGCCGGCACTTCCGCCCTGATGTATTATTCTGTGTTAAGCCCTCGGTCTGTTAGCGTATTGTTTTCGTGTGTGATCAACCGATTTTACAAATTTTGTATTAAGATAGTATTTGTAATTTTTTAATGTGCAAGGGCTTAATAAACTGATAAATTATATTCGAAAAAAAAACAACACCTGAAGACAATCATAACAGAGGGGAAAAAAATAACTGTTGAAATAAAACTAAAAAACAATGAAAAGCGAAAAGAAGGCTGCGAATCTAGCACGCAACTACAATCGGCCAAAATCATCGATCTGCACTATTCTCAAGAACAATTAAAGGAGATGGATGCTTCAAACGGAAGAATATCTGCGTACATCACATTTTCGTCACATTTTGAAGATTCTGCAAAAACAAATATCTTTAATAGTTTTCTAGTTAAAAAGCAATAATTATTTGTCATAAATTCATATTTTTGCTTACGTTTTTTGTTTCAAATCTAAATTGTATTCTAGTTGTTTCACTCTTTAACAATTCTTAAGTAATTTTATTTGAATAAATGTTAATTATTTTTTTTTGTAAAATGAGTATTTTTTCAGCATGGAACGGATTATCGTATTTTACATTTGATTTGTATGGGGAAAATTATTTCGTATAGCAAGTGTTTTGTTTGATAGGAGACACTCTGGAACGAATTAAACTCGTTATGAGATGTTTGACTGTACCTACAATATTTGGTGCTATGACTTCAAATTTGGATGAGAATGTTTAATCAATAATTCTGTACCTAAGAATTATTGAGGGCGTTGATTAAACTTCTCGTCTGTTTTGTCTCATTTTCAACAAAAAAAAATTAAAATAATAATAAGAAGAAGAATTCAGTTCATACAGTGACCAAAAAAGTAGGTTTTCATGCAATAAATAATTATCACTGTAAATAAAAGCTTCAGAAATAGTATGTCAATTTAAACATGCAAGTACTCGATCATTCATTTCTTTTATTATTAATAATGAAATCTGCAGGCACAAGTGTTAAAGAATTTGAATTACATACATTATGGTACAGAACTGACAAGGTGGAAGACCACGATGCTATGAGGTTTATTTTAGAACATCTTCGATTTTTAAACCCTTCTTGGTTTTTTTTTAAACAAATATTTGTAAAACATTGTTTTCGTTGATATTGAAAGCGTAGTGATGAATCAATGCAAGCTCGATATGTCTTTCCTGCACCATTGAACATCTCATGCAATTGTGCAAACGTCGGAGTGCACTGAACCTTTTCTCACACGCAAAAGAAGTCACAGGAATCACACACGCGATTTTCAGTAAGCAATAAATATTTGGATACATAGATTCATTGCAATCTTTTATAGCTTCTGTGAATTTTTTTGGTAGCTTTGACTCTTCCCATTGGCTGAACCTCAATTTCCACCCGGTAAACTCTTCGCGCAGCACTTCTGGTGAAGGCAGATCTTGCTCATATAAATCCACATCGCCTGTCAGATCTTCATACATGCAATTTCTAACAGCACTTGGAACAAGAGCTAACAGTTGTGAGGATGTCCTGGTTAAGCCAGAGACCCTCGCGCGCTTATCTAGTTCAGCAATGATGTGCTCCAGAAATGGATTAATTAAGTTCCGCAGTCCGCAGATAATGTTGCATTGGCGTTTCTACGCACACATTGCTTCGGGTAGATTTGCTGCTTAGCAATTCTGGGCATTGAAGCTTCAACTCCTACAGACTACGCATGATAATGATATGATCATAAGTGTTTTGAAAATAAGAATCTACATTTGTTCTAATCTAGTTAAACTCTTGCCTGATTTTTTCGATAAGTGACACAGCCTGAATTATGTCAATCGCTTCTTTCTGAAGTTCGACTGTTATTCCTTCCAGCCTATCTAACTGTTTGTACGTTACGACAAACGTCACAATGAATGTGAAGTTACACAAGGAATGAAGAAGTGACGTTGCTCGAGACTTAATGTCCGTGTCCCAATCACCATTTGTAGTCAAAATTGGATCAAATCCTTGGTCGTTGTGTTTTCAGCGTGGCAGTGAAATTATCCCAAGAGTGTGAAAAATGTAAACATACGATTAATAGAAGTGTTTGTATGATTCGTGGCGCTCAGCCCATCTTGCTTTGCACAAATCTGTAAGTGCCTTCCGTTTAGCATTGTCAAAGACTTGTTTGTATGACGTTTTTCAACAAGGCTTCGCGCTTTGGGCTGTTGTTAAAAAAACATGCAGGTTTCTTTTAATTTTTCAATCATGTTACGCACATCGGGAAGTCCGCACGAATGCGCGATCACTAGGTTTAAAGCGTGATTGCTGCAGTGTGTGTATACCACCAAAGGGGCCTCTCGCAGAATACGCGCTTGAACTCCCGAGACAGCGCCCGACATAGATGCAACGCCATAATAACACTGGTCCCCTCATATTCTGTAGTGGGATCCCCAAATCTCTCAATAATGTCAAGATCTATTTTTTTACAAAAAAAGGGCACACATTCTCAAAAGGGGGTTCGTTCGAACGTACGAACCCCCCCCCCTGCGTACGGCCATGAAAAGTATAGAAAATGTGTAACCCGCTCGCAAGCGACCTAAAAAAACAACAAAATACACAAACAAATTGTGCAATTAAAACAATAAATTTGAGCTTTATTTTAAACTAAAACGACAATAGACGTTTTGGCTAATGCCTTCATCAGTACAATAACATAAAATAGGTACTTACATATATTTAAATTCTTAAAACATATTATATCATAAAATAATTTAAAATATTCCTGTAAAATAAAATGAAAAGGAAAAACAAAAACAAACAAGGACACGGGATATAGGAATAAAACAAACCCGTAAAAACAAAGTTTTCTACTATAAATCCCTTATATTTGAGTCATAATTATAAGTATTGATTATTTTCCAACGCCACAAATATTTACAGACTGACACCGAGTGATGTCCCCTGTCTTTTAACGGGTGGGATGGGACGTGAGGGGGTGTCGGCACGACGGTCGACGTCTAAGCGTCAACTCAAACTCACGTGGAAATAAAACAAACCCGTAAAAACAAAGTTTTTGACTATAAATCCCTTATATATGAGACATAACTAACACAGTATTGATTATTTTCAAACATTTACAGACTGAATCTGTCTTAACTCAAGTTTGCTTCATAACCCTGGGGGGGAAGGGTGAGAGGGGAAAAGTCTGGTCACCGATTCGCTTGACCGAGCTCAGCGTGACACGTAAAATGTAAACAAAAGTGCCCCAGTGCTTCGATGGGTCGCCTCAACGCGTCAACTCAAACTTTCACGTGGGAAAAAAACAATAACAAACCGTGAATTTGATTTACATACCTCATATAAGGATAAACTAAAAATGCATTAATTTAATTACGGTACGTTCGATCGATCTGAAATTTTGATACGATGCATTGTTAGGTTAGACGGGTCCGTGTGCCAAATTTCAGCTCGATCGAAATCACGGGAAGTGGGTCATTTTCGACTTTTGTTTTTCCGCCCGCCCGCCCATGAGATGATGAGAGACGGCCGCGAAGTTAATATAAGGGATTTAATAAAACAAACCCGTAAAAACAAAGTTTTTGACTATAAATCCCTTATATATGAGACAGAACTTAAAGTATTTACAAATATCTACAGACTGAATCTGTCTTTACTCCCCTTTGCTTTTAACCCAAAAAGGGTGGGGTGGGGGTGGGAGAGGGGAAAAGGTCTTGTCACCGATCGCTGGGCCAAGTTCACCGTGAAACGCCAAATGTAAACAAAAGCACGCCGCTTTACCTGGTTTAAGCACGAGATGTGTTCACACCGGTGGCTGGCCTGAAGTCAAGTGACCCGTAAAATGTAAACGATAGCGACCTCTACATATAGTTTATATAGATAAACTAAAAATGCATTAATTTAATTACGGTACGATCGATCGATCTGAAATTTTGATACGATGCATTGTTAGGTCAGACGGGCCCGTGTGCCAAATTTCAGCTCGATCGGATCACTGGAAGTGGGTCATTTTCGACTTTTGTTTTTCCGCCCGCCCATGAGATGATGAGAGAGAGATGATGAGACGGCCGCGAAGTTAATATAAGGGATTTAATAAAACAAACCCGTAAAAACAAAGTTTTTGACTATAAATCCCTTATATATGAGACATAACTAACAGTATTGATTATTTTCAAACATTTACAGACTGAATCTGTCTTAACTCAACTTTGCTTCATAACCCTAGTGGGGGGAGGGGTGGGTGGGGGGAGAGGGGAAAAGTCTGGTCACCGATTCGCTTGACCGAGCTCAGAGTGACACGTAAAATGTAAACAAAAGCGCCCCGTCGCTTCGTTGGGTCGCCTCAATGCGTCAGCTCAAAATTTCACGTGGGAAAAAAAACAATAACAAACCAGTGAATTTAAATTACATACCTCATATAAGGATAAACTAAAAATGCATTAATTTAATTACGGTACATTCGATCGATCTGAAATTTTGATACGATGCATTGTTAGGTTAGACGGGTCCGTGTGCCAAATTTCAGTTCGATCGGATCATGGGAAGTGGGTCATTTTCGACTTTTCTTTTTCCGCCCGCCCAGCCCATGAGATGATGAGATGATGAGACGGCCGCGAAGTTAATATAAGGGATTTAAAAAGAGCAAGCGACCTCAAGAGTTACTGGTATATTTTAGTTTTAAAAAGTCGACTTTAGAACGAGTATATACGGTAGTAACGATGTGTTTTATAAATCCCTTATATTAACGTCATCGTCTTGTCTCTCTGTCGTGATCTCTTGGGTTCGCGGTCCGGCGGAAAACGCAAAAGTAAAAAATGACCCTCTTGCCGTAATGCTATCGAGTTGACATTTTGCACAAAGACTAGTGTCACCTAACAATGCACTGATTTTAAAATTTCAGATCGATCGAATGTACGGTAATTAATTAATGCATTTTTAGTTAATCTCTATATAATTCAATGTAACCGTCTGCTATTGTTCACCTCCACGTGCTAGAGTTCAGTCCAGCCATCGATGACCACACCTAACCCCCCCCCCAGTTTTACAGCAAAGGGAGATCAGTGGGTTTCAGTCTGTAAATGTTTGTCGCGCGTTGCTTATTATATTGAACATATCAATACTTTAAGTTCAGTCTCATATATAAGTATAAGGGATTTATAGTCAAAAACTTTGTTTTTTTTACGGGGTTCTTTAATTAACATTTTTAATTGCCAAAGTAAAGCTGCTATTTTAGGACTCTTATCTTCAACCTTCATGGGCAGCAATTTTCTTAACGATCACTACTTACATGCTCGTTAGGGTAAACGTCAATAACAAACTCATTCGGGCTTAGTGACCCTTCATATCACGTACCGTGAATTTCATGCTTCATTCCCAGGTCAAATCTTTCCAATGGATGTGGGTTTAATGTTTCCCTTTATTCTGTCCCCCTCGTAGCCTGGACAGATTATTTTGACGACAGTAGACCACTCCAAACTGCCATAATAGATTGTTACATTCATCTGGATGCCCTCAAGCATATTAAATTGCAGCTCATTTGTTTTTCTTTCAATATACCGTTAAATAAATTGTCTCTTTGCTGAGGAGGGTTCTTGTCGATATTTTTTATTTTGTTGCGCTAAATTTTTCAGGTTTCACCATACCCATAACACTCTAATATAAATGCAAGACTAGACATAAACCATGGATAAGCGTAGGACGCAATAATCTACTGTATAGAAGGAGCTTTTGTAATAGATACGACAAGATAAGAAACCCTGCTTCACTTGATTATTTTAAATTTTAAATGATAAACCGTTTTAATCTACCTAAAATTGCTATTTTTGGAGTGGGACAAAGCAAATAGAACTGATTGCGGCACAAATATTGTTAGCCCAACCTTCAGTTCAGTTGAAAGGTTTACGTGGTTATCGAATTTAAAAATTATATGTTAAAACCTTGCTCCTAACAGAGACACCTCCAGCCCTTCAGGACGATGCGCTACTTCTTCTTTAGATATATTATATATAACTGCTCTCATTTTAGAAATGACCCTTATTTATATAGTTGCATTTTGTAATAGCACACTTTTATTTATTCAAGACGTCTTACCTTTGTGCTGGCTATTCAACTAAAACATGTTTTATTCAAATTCAAGCGCATTAATTTATGCAGGGGTGCATACGTGCATTTCTTTACACCACCTGGATTTCAAAATACATAGGCCGTTAATCCGAGGGGGAAAAATGCATTTCGATATCCTTTAGCAAACTTTGATTTAAATATTTTTATAATTTAGATTAGAAGAAATGTGTTGAATGCTCTTTAGGCTAACGCAAACCGCTCGTGTTAGTTCGTAAAGGGCAGAGTAGTCTGGTGATTGAATGAAAGAAAGTTAAGATGCTATTTCAGAGCGGGGCCTTTTCGCTCTCGTCAATTTGGCCTACTTTAAAAGCCGTACTCTTTATGTGTAATTTGAAGCTGTGCGATTTCATGACGGAGGCGAAAGGAGTCGATAAAAAAATTGGCGTCACAAACTGTACACCGTTGTTGGTGTTGTACACGTGTTGTTATAAAAATGATGGTGTACGCGTGATGATGCACTCCTGATCCTATATACGTAATGCCGTACATGTGATGCTATACACTAAAATACACGTAATGTTGTTTAACGAAGCCGTGCACTTGATTTTAAACACGTCATGTACACGTACATAACACATATAATTGGGGGGAAGGGTGGTTAATAAAAAAACTAAAAATGTTTCATGTTTTTTTTTAATGATAGCTTTTTATACTGCCCTGTGATATTTAGTTGTGTTTTAAAAAACCGATAACAAAGTTTAAATACAATGCCTTAACATCTAATCCTTAACCACTATTTTCTAGACTCTGTGTATACTCTTCACCATTTTCTACTCGACTCTCTTGCTTTTCTACCCCCATCTCAGAGGCGTCACTAGGGTTGGTGTTACCCTGTGAGGTAGCTCGTGTCACCCTCTCACGACTTACACCATAGGCCTTCTTTGAGTCTTCCAGTGCCGCTCCCCATCTATTCTGTAACCTAGCATGCCCAGCATCTACTCCTTACTATCTACTCTTTATCTTATACTCCATGGCCCATACTCACTACTCATTTCCTTTGCTCCCTGCTGTCTATTCCACATCTCTTATTGTCTTTTCTTCATATGCTTTCTTTAAATCACTACTCCTTACCCCACCATATCTTACAATTATTCTACTTCGACCCACTTTATTTCAGTTATTTCATTCCATGTAATGCCTTGAGACATGCCCTATCTTCTGCCAAGAAAAGTACCAAAACATTTCATTCAGTTCTAATTTCCACTACTCTCATTTTCATTAGCCTATACTTATTTGTTCAAGCCGTCTATTCCATCTATAAATATATTTCACCAAATCGAGTATGTGAAAATGATCATGACGAATGACCCTAACTGGGGTTTTTGGTCTTGATAAAATAAAATAAGCCTAATACTAATATTGAAGTAGCTGATGAAAGAAAGAGAGAGAAGGAAAAAGACAACAAACAAACAAACAAAATTGAAATTTTCATCACAGACAAAATGATAATATTTTAATGACTGAGTGGTTATAGCCTTTTTTAAAATGGCCCATAATAGTATTAAGTATAATTTAAAATTTTTAAAAAAAAACGTATTAAAAAAGTTTTTAATTAAAAGTTTACGGAAAATAATATTTATACCTAGCCAGCAGCGTATATAAATTCTTCAACGCTGACTCAAATAAATATAAGCCTTTTATTATCCATGTAAATTTGATAAATCATTTTTAAACATGTAATTTTAACAATCAGTGGGCGGCCATGCCAAAGCATCTATAGTGAACTATAGTCTATAGACACTATTGTAGTCTATAATTCATTGCCAACCGTTTGTACATCTTCCTCTTTAATACGCCTATGCAGAGGCGTCACTAGGGTTGGTGTCACCCGGGGCGGTAGCTCTTGGTGTCACCCCCCCCCCACGACGTGCCCCATAAATCTCATCGAGTCTGCCAAATACCGGGAACACACAGATTCTTTAGTAACGTTTGAAAATATAGATCAAATGTTTGTTACAAAGGCATTAGGAGAAAAGTTGAATTTAAAGTCGATAGGTAAAATATTGTAACATTTAAAAACGAAGAACTAAATAGAAAAAATGTTAATTTTAAAATTTTTATTTTAACATAAAATTATTAATTTTAAGTAATACGGTTAAATAACTGTAATATTTTCAAATTTCACAAACTTGCATCTACATTGCGTTCCATTAAAATTTACAACAATTACATTACATTACCAAAATTAGATTATATTACCAACCATTACAGTACAACTTCAAATGAGGTAAGGTTGTAACCGTTCTGTTTTGGGTTTGCAAAATCAGCAACTATCAGAATAATATGTAATAATTCAAAATACAATGTCATTAAATATATTTTAAAAATCAGAATTTAGCTTTTCTGGCCTTTAAAACTGAAAACTTGTTAATTACGTCATCGAAATCTATTTCTTGTGCCGAATCACTCTCAATGGATAACATGGCAAGATCAGAAAGCCTTGACTGCCCCATTGTAGATCGCAAATAATTCTTTATAAGCTTTAGCTTTGAAAAACTCCTTTCACATGAAGCCACAGACACACAGATTGTAACAAATAATCGTAAACTCAATGTGAGATAGGGGAGAGATTCTATGAAGTCCCATTCAGCTACAAATTTCAAAACGTCAAGTACGGACCAGTCTTCAGCCTCTTTGAGATCGATCTCTGCTGCCTTCAGGTGCCTTCTCAGCCTTGGTATTTCTAATAAAAGCTCTTCCTCTGACAACTCATCATAGAAAGTGGACAACCTTGGAATGGACTTTAGTAATTCTTCTTCAGTGGCAGATATCAAGCTTTTGGCTTGAACAGCCTCAAACATGGTTGCTACTTCCTTGATTGCACTTGATCTGATCTGGAGTTCAGAATGGAAACGATCAATACACTCAAACATCGACCTTTTGTTTTCTTCTTGCAGAGTTAGTCCAGCATCTCTTGTTTTCTCACCTGTCACCCTTTTCTTCAACCTGGGTCTGTTCTCTACTGAAATTCCAAGTTGTTCTGATTTTAAAAGCGCTGGGATATTGTCCATGTTTCAATCTATCATAGCACAAATTGTGAAAGGTGTAACGTTGAGCTTTGTATTTGTTTAATAATAAAGCTCAAATCTATTGTTTTCATTACACGATTCGTTTGTGTTTTTTAAAAAAATTTCATTCACTTTCATCGTGCGCTCTTTAATGACATACATGTGCCAAAATTTATTATTTAAAGAAGGACAATGTTCCCAACATTCGCTCCCCTAGAATAATGTTCTATGTGATGTTTGATAGACCTATATTGAGTTAGGACCTTGTTATTTTGTACTACCTACAAAATTGTCTCACGATACACCTTTCACAATTTGTGCTATGATAGATTGAAACATGGACAATATCCCAGCGGCAATAACTCATTTTTGTCAAAAACTCAACTTAGAACATTGTTATTCTAGGGGGCGAATGTCAAACAAGCCTTAAATTGAAAAAACATAAATTAATTGAATGCCATTTTTTAAAGTTTAAGTCTTGTCTGTCATAGTTTAAAAGAACATTAAATTGTCTAAAATTCGTCTAACTTTTGAACGTGTCCAAAATTTAAGTGTCATTTGGCTCAATTTTGTAACTTTCTTTCAAAATTATTCAATCATTATTAAATAATTATTTAAACAGGAAAAGGTATACTATACTATAATGTGGCATTTTGACAAAAATAATTCGAGAAAATTCTCACTATCTTTCCCTGTTTTAACAAAATTAAATAAAGGATTCAAGTGGCTTACATTTGCTGCTCCAAGAATGTGGAATCATGAATTGTAGACAAAATACTTGAATTTAATAGATTATATATTCAGTAATATGCTTTATGCTTTATAATGTTCAGACCAGACGGTTTTCAACGTTAAAAATTCGTCGCTTCAGGTGCGGTTCTGATCGCGTCGTTCAAAATCAACTTTACTTCGGCTGCCGAACGTAAGCATCAAGCGATCTATCAGTGCAAATCGGTTCATGCGAAATCGAAAAGACTTAAATGTTTTTATGTGAAATTAATTTAGTGTTAAAGGTTATTTTAAAAAGTACCTATACTCAAGAAAAATACGAAAATCATGTTTCTTAGAGTACATGACATTACATTAACATATTAAATTATGTTAACAGCATGTTTAATAATTATAAATTTAAAAAATAATCACTCAAACACGTTAAATACCTTATTTTCCTATATATATATATATAAAGAAAACATATATATTTATTTTTTGCAGAAAAAACTTATCTCACCCTTCCCCCCCCCCTCAACTGTCATGGAGGAAGCAGTGAGTTGGGATTGGTCTCACAGGCTGACTCCGTGTGTCGGTATGTCAAAGCCCAGTATGTTGGATTTTCTGCTAAAACAAAAGACACCGCTTCTTTTATGTCCAGCCTTTTTTTTAATTGTGCGGCGTTTTCTTTCCTTTTTTTCTTAATTAGTTTTATGGTAGTTTGTGGAGACGTTTTATTATTGCCTGTTAACTGATATTTTATTTTATTAAGTTTTCGGTTTATCGTATTTCATTGTATTTCTCAATTTCTTTGTAGATGAAAAAAATGTGTCTTCTTTTTTTTCTGACATAAAATCGTACACAGTAAATTTTATGCTTGGGTGTCACCCCAAGATGGGTGTCACCCGGGGCGGCCCGCCCCCCCCCCGCATCCCCCTAGTGATGCCACTGCGCCTAGGCCCTTTTCCTCAAACTTACAAACGTTCGTCTTCTTATTCTCTTATCTTAAATAACACATAAATATTATCGATCTATCTAAGTTAATTTTAAGAATGTTAACAAGCGTGTTATTTTACTGTACTTTTGAATATGGGCACGACACTTATAGGAAATCAAATACGGCTTCATCGTAAATAACTGTATACGGAACGTATCCAAATCTAGAAACAAAAATTCACCCAAAACGAAACATATGTGGCGGGAGTAAATAAACGTTATAAAAATAGCCTATATTCTATGTGTTTACTAATAATTTTAAATAAATAAAACGATTGGCACGAAATGGAATTCGGTAATAAGTCAAGGCCCAGATTAAATGCTTCAAAGAAACAGGCATTTGATGAACGGTATCCTCATCGCCTTCAGTTGTATAAGGACCCACCGAACGATACAATTTCTCTGCAAGAGTTCGAGGAACTAGCAGTTGAGCGACTGAAAGGTTAATAATATAATATAATAATATAATTAAACTTAGAGTCTAATATTAATAGTATTAGTATAGTAAAAGTATAGTTAACGTTAGTCTAGATCAGGGTTGGCCAGACCGGTATTAACCGAGAGCCATTTTAACAGTTAAAAATAGTTGTCAAGATCTGCATTGAATTCAATTAAAATTAATTCATTGAAATCATTGTCATTGAAATTGAAAACTTCTAGATTTAGAAGTTACTTTGACAGAAAATTTAAATGAAGTCCAATAGGCTTTTATAGAAGTGGAGTTATGAATTTTTTGTCAATTTTTTTTTGCCCCTTATGAGCCTTATGCCGTATATAACTAATAATACTAATATAATATAACCTATATAAAAAAAATTAACTTCAAAAACTTGTGACCCAAATTCAATTTTCGTTACGCTTTCACTCACAACTTTTTTCTTTGTATAGATAACTGCACCAAATTTTCAAGATACATTCTTAATCCAATAAAATATACTATATACAACACAATTAGCAACAAAGGGTCTAGATAGCTGATCAAAATTTTATTTTGTAAATTTTTATATACCACAAGTCACAAGGGTACAAAAAATATATTTTTAAAAATATTTTTAAAATTATTATAATCTCAGTTTGAGAATTAGCAAAACAAATATAATTAATATAATGCTTATATCAATCATTCAAATGGAAAATTGAAAGAAAACCTGCAAAAAAGGAAAGAAAAAATATTAATAAAAATTAATATTAATTAAACAAAAATCAAAGATTTTAACAATGTAAAATAAAGGCATTTTGTTATAACTTAAACCAAAAGCATGTTATTATTTGTAAATCAGTGCAAAGAATAAACAGTAATCTTATCTGAGGAAAAAGATGAATAGCTCCTGAAAAGAAAAAAATTAAGAAATTAATATATAATTTATTGTGACATTTGGCAATGAACAACGTTTAATAAAAGGTCTTCAGTGCTTACTTCTCGCGTCTAAGCTCAGCAACCCTCTCTGTCTTCCTCTTGATGGTCTGAGTCCTTATTAATCTCAGCTAACCCTAAAGACTGTGGAATAATCTGTGATTTTTGTGGAATAATGATTTCATTATGTATTACTGGAGAAATGTCAGAAGAGCTGGATGGCTCCATCTTTTTCTTTATTTGGACTGATGTCCTTGCAGTTGCAGGCTGAAAGGAAAGATCATGGATTTTCATCCAGTTGACACTTAAATTTCTTTTTAAAAATGAAATATTTTTAAAAATAATACAAGTATACTGCCGTGATAAAACTGGAACGAATCCCTGTTTGGTTTCAATTATAGCTTGAATCTTTCCGGTAGGCTTCTAGGCTTCGTCCAGTGCAATGACAGCAACATTCATCCCTTCCTTCTTGCTGGCACATCTGGTATAAAGGTAGAATGCATAGCCATTCCTAATAATGCCTTGCACTCCGTCTTGGGCAAAGCTTTTCACCAAACTGTCAAAATCCTTAAGGCTTACAGACATTCTGCAAGATATGGTCTAATAACAGGGGAAAAAAATTATTACTATTTCATTTTTAGTTATATTTATAATTTAAAAATATTTTTCCATCATAATATTAATATTGTAAACTTTATTCATTGAAATCAGTGCAATCAAATTAAAGTTCAATTAGTTAAATAAGTTGAGTTAAGTTTAAGTACCAAATTTAACTATAATTAATGAAATTTTTCTTTGTCATGACAGTTTTATTATTATTATGATTTTATACAAATTTCTAGGCAGTAGATATTACTATAGTAGTATAGAATTTTGGAATACATTTAATATATAATTAAATACATAATATATGTATATAGTTATGATTTATAATTTAAAAAACAAAATAAAACGAAAACAATTAATATTAATAATACTAGTGTTTATTCATTTTGATTTCATCAATTTATATTCATCAATCTTGAATCATTATTGACTTATCTTAAGTATTATCATCACTTCTACATTATTTTAATATAAATTTAATTGTTTTATTTGTATTTATTCGGATGTTTAAAGATTGCAAATATGCATGAGTTATTGTTATTTATAATCTCTCTTGTAAAACTATCCCGCCGGTGAACAAGTAAAAAATTGGCCATTTTGTTTTTATACGGTAACGATGTTCGGTGACAAAGGTATCGGTCTACTGCTTATGGGCGAAGGCTACAGTGAACAAATCAAAGGTTTTCCAAACAGAATTAATATGGTAATCATGCACGAGTTAGTCTGAATACGCTATCGATACTAAATATGGCAAAATTGAGACAATAGTGGCTTACCGACGTTTCCAAGAGTCACAGAAAATTCTCCAGCGAACATCTCGTTGCTTGAAAAGTGATATCGTCACCGTAAGACTATTATTGGACGTACTCGATGACAAAATTCATTTGTTTTTCGATTACAGTGACATAAAACGAATAATTTGGGGGTCTCGGTAGAGCTAATCAAAATATTCCAGGAAAAAAATTCAGTAAATTTACGACATGCGCACAATGATGCTCGAACGAGTATTGAAGTGCCTAGATTTAGATAGGACCCCCGGCATAACATAAACATACTACATGCGCTGGGTAATCCCTTATTTTAGAGCATTTAAAATTTTTAAAACAAAATAAATAAAATTACTTACTTATACTAATTTAAACACTTAAATCAGAAGAAAAAAAAGTATTTAATGCTTTACAATTAGTTTTTCATGTGTTTTGTTGAGTTTAAAGGGGTTTTTAACTTAGAAAAAGGTTTTTAAAAGTATGCAGACTTCCAACAACAATGGCACTGTTAGTCACAGAAGATAGTGAAATATACAAATTTTTATTTCGTACAAATTGTAAAATAGTAATTTTATTGCAACAAAAAATAATATTTTAATTTTAAAATAGATTTCATAATAATAATAAATGAGGTATGTTTTAAAAAAATGTTTTTTTGATGACTTGAAATATAAAATGCGCTAAAATAAGGGATTACCCATACGCTGCAGACTTGCTCATGGATAGTACAAAGAAGGGGGGGGAGAGAGAAGAACGGACACAAACAGCAGCACCAAGAAATGAAAACAATGCAAGTGAAAGGAACTGCCGACGCACTGTTGGTAGGTACTTCACTAAAAATTTCATTGATATATAAATATATTAATGAAACTTATATCATTGGAAAGGGCTTGATATTACCTTTAAAATTAAAAAGTAACCATTGTCATTGTTTTATCATAAAGAATATATTAATTAGTGAAATTAGAAAAACACAAAAAGGTAGGTAAATTTTATTAAGAATGTTTCACTTGACAACAGGGGCAGCACTCAAGATGTCATAACTTTTTTACCATTAAAGATATAGCCTTCAAATTTTCACCATAGATAAATTAAATATTAGGCTTAAATAAAAAGCCACTTTCACAGGAATATATCAATAAATATATTATTGCGCGGGATTGGAACTATACTGTTGGTCTCGAGACATGCACACTGCGGATGTTGTTACCTGCCCACCCTGCACCACCCTCGCTTGCCAACCATAAACTGTGATTTGTCGACCCTAGCGAGCATCATTTGTCATACTTATTTGCACATGTCTTGTGCTTGTCCTAATTTCTGGTGAATTATATAGAGAGATTATTTTTATTCGAATTTAATCATTTACACATTTTGTCTTAACCTTAGCGTACCTGTCGAAGAAATATATGAGTTAGTTACACAATTAGCAAATATTTACATATGTAAAATTTATGAATAGAAACACACTGCTTATCGACTCATAATAACTCATAATAACAGTGATTAAAAAGTGATAATTAATTGTTATGATTATGCTGAGAAACCTTTCAACCTAGCAAGTTTCTTTAAAATCCGGTTGGTAGCTAGTAAGTAGTTTGTGGTGTGAAGAAGTTCTGTCAGACGCTGGTTACTAGTTACTTCTCGATGCTTTGATTTTATGAACTTTATTGTGGAGTACAATGATTTACATCAGTTGTTTTTACCGAAAGTCTGCAACTAGCGTTCTTTAAGTTGGCGATATTTTACTTTTGGCTCAAGCGAGTGGTATCTTTCAGTTTAAATAAGTTTAATAGCTCTTCTTTTAAGTTTTAAGTTTTATAAAATATATCGAACATACACAGCTTATTTTGTGGAGTATCTTATAGATCTGTTGATTCATCAAGATCCAATCTGAATCCTATACAGTTCTTTAAATCATTTATCTTTCAACATCAGTGTTAATATCTGAAATACGTGTCTCAGTGGTGTGGCATGATATTAGAAGCTGTGTCAACAGTCGACGAAGTCTGGAATAAATTAGGGTCTGATATTGAAATTACATCCTGATAATTATTTTAAAAAGTCCCCATCAGAATAGTGTCATTTGAAACTAAAAATATTCTGAGCGACGGCATAACTTGCCTCAGTTGAAGTGAAAGCTTCTTTACTAAAAGCAGAAAGTAGTGTCTGCTGCTGACACATTCTAAACTCAGCAAGCTTGGTTTTATTTTAAATGCAGATTGTATTAGATACAGCAGTGCAAACTCTTCATGATTTTTTTCATAGTTTTTTTTCACATTGCTAGCTTTGTAATTTGCTAGCGAAGTTTGGCAGAGGAAGCAAATTGGCTTACCGTCTTTATCCATACATGCAAAATCCTTTTCCCATTCTGGTGGAAAGCTTCTTTTTCTTCATTATATTTTCATTTACTGCAACTTCTTGCCATTTATCATTTAACTTTTAAATAACAAGTGGCCGACTTTAGTAGGACTAACAGTAATGACTTCAAAATGCTTATTTTTACCGGAACCTAACCAGAAATTTAACAGTTGAAATCACTAACCAATCAAAAACAATCGCTTTCTTCAACTTTTAATTATTTTTAAATCAATACAAGCCCAAATTATTTCAACCCTTTGTTTTGGTCAAGATATTTTAAAACTTTCGTCTTTTTTTTAAAATACATATTTCAAATAAAAAGTTTTTATTTCATAAATTGTTCGCGAGCCGAGGTTTGACCACTGTTGATATAGATCAGGGGTGACCAGACCTGTAGTAACTGAGAGCCATTTTATTAATATTCAAAGATTTTGAGAGCCGCATTGACACATTATCGCTCACGTCCCCACCAATGTTCCCTTTAAGCTGCGCAGATATCTGACTGATGCTGTGCAGCAGTTTAGAATTACTGTGCAGCAAAAGTTTGTAAAATATTGCACACAAAATGAATGTGAACATTGGTCCCCACTCGCAATGAAAAATTTCTTTGGTGATTCATTTTTAAAAATTATTTTTTATTTGAATTTAATTACTTGAACCTTTCAATTGTTTTAATCATAACCGTATGTTGAAGAAATATATGTGCTACAGTTACTCAATTAACAAACATTTTAACATGAAAATTAATGAATAGAAACACGTTGCATAAGACTTACTGGGAACATTAATTGTTATGAACCTGCAAAGAAGCCTCTATCAGGTGCTGATTACTAGTTACTGCTCGATGCTTTGATTTTATGAATTTCATTGTGGAGTACAAAGATTTACAGCAGTAGGTTGTACCGAAAATGGATATACGTCGGCAACTAGCTTTCTTAAGTTGAGGATATTTTACTTCTGGCACGAGCTTCCAGAAATCCATCACAGATTGTGATTTGTGAATCATCGCCGAACCCTGATCAAGCTGTAACTCTGAAAGCTCCATTTCAGCAATAGAAGGTTCCATAACAATGTTCATAGGAAGCTGGAAACCATCTTTGATAAAGTGAAGTGTATCATGAATGGATTTATGCGAAAAGCGGAACAGGATTTTAGTTGCCACAAGTCAATAAATCTGGCTTGGAAATCTTCCAGTAATCCTTGTAACCTATCTCTATATCCACCGAGTTTTCTAAGTTGAATTCCATCCACAGAGTATCAGCTAACTCTATTCTGTAGACGAGGAAGTGCTTAAAGTCTCTTGACAGGATATCTCTTTGAAGAATCTGTATTTTATTCTGAAAGCTAAAAACAGTCTGTATAAGATCGGAAATAAGCTTATCCTTTCCTTGGAACGAAAGGTTCAGAGTTTGTAGATGCTGTAATGTCAGCTAGAAACATCAAATTGTCCATCCAAGCTTCGTCCACCAGCTGTGGATAAGACTTGTCATTTTCTGAAAGGAAAGCAGTAATGGGTTCAAGCAAGTCTACAATCTGTTTAAAACATTGCTGGTAGATAACCACCTAACAACACAGTGAAACGAAAGGTCATCTGGTTTGTCTGTGTGATCTAGCTCACCCATGAAGTTTTTGAACTGCAGGTGATTCTTTGTGCTTGAACAAATGAAATTCACAATTTGTAGAACCGTCGTCATTACACTTTCGAATTTAAAATATTTGGCTGCAAGCTTTTTTCTGTGAATGATGCAGTGTACAGGAAGGATATCCGGATATTTTGGATCATTCATTAAAAGCCCCATCAGACCTACATTTTTACCAGTCATTGGCGGTGCTCCATCCGTTGCCACACGTCTATTTAGTGGTACATCAGCATCCACCAGTATTTTATCAAGGGCGTTTTTACATCAATACCGCGAGTGGTATCTTTCAGTGTCACCAAGTTTAATAGCTTTTTACAGTGTTAGCATTTCGGCCACGTCTTTAGAGAAGCAGGCTCAGAAAATGTGCCGAGTCATCTTGTGCTGTAACAAAATGGAGGGCCCCATCCCTGGGCGGCAGTTTCACAACTAGGAAGAAGACCAACAAGCCTTGATCAACATGACCAACAAGCCTTGATCAACATGACCAACAAGCCTTGATCAACGTAACCAACAAGTCTTGATCAACGTGACCAACAAGCCTTGATCAACGTGACCAACAAGCCTTGATCAACGTGACCAACAAGCCTTGATCAACGTGACCAACAAGCCTTGATCAACGTGACCAACAAGTCTTGATCAACGTGACCAACAAGCCTTGATCAACGTGACCAACAAGTCTTGATCAACGTGACCAACAAGTCTTGATCAACGTGACCAACAAGACTTGATCAACGTGACCAACAAGTCTTGATCAACGTGACCAACAAGTCTTGATCAACGTGACCAACAAGTCTTGATCAACGTGACCAACAAGTCTTGATCAACGTGACCAACAAGTCTTGATCAACGTGACCAACAAGTCTTGATCAACGTGACCAACAAGTCTTGATCAACGTGACAAACAAGACTTGATCAACGTGACCAACAAGTCTTGATCAACGTGACCAACAAGTCTTGATCAACGTGACCAACAAGTCTTGATCAACGTAACCAACAAGTCTTGATCAACATGACCAACAAGCCTTGATCAACATGACCAACAAGTCTTGATCAACGTAACCAACAAGTCTTGATCAACGTGACCAACAAGTCTTGATCAACATGACCAACAAGTCTTGATCAACGTGACCAACAAGCCTTGATCAACGTGACCAACAAGACTTAATCAACGTGACCAACAAGTCTTGATCAACGTGACCAACAAGCCTTGATCAACGTGACCAACAAGCCTTGATCAACGTGACCAACAAGACTTAATCAAGATAACCAACAAGCCTTGATCAACATGACCAACAAGTCTTGATCAACGTGACCAACAAGTCTTGATCAACGTGACCAACAAGCCCTGATCAACGTGACCAACAAGACTTGATCAACGTGACCAACAAGACTTGATCAACGTGACCAACAAGTCTTGGCTCAGTAGACATTTAAAAATTTTTTTACTTTGGGTACAAGTCTACGGGACTTCAATTCCTGGTTTAAACGTTCAAGACTTGTCAAAAAAATGGAATTGATTGATATGGGGATGGTACACTTACGAAGCAAGGGCAATTATTTTTAAATAATCTATTTATTATAGTTTAGATAAAATAATTATATTAAAGAATGAGTGAAAGAGTAAAACTGTAGTGCACTGATGAAGAGTAAAACTGTAGTGCACTTATGAAGAGTAAAACTGTAGTGCACTTGTGAAGAGTAAAACTGTAGTGCACTTATGAAGAGTAAAACTGTAGTGCACTTATGAAGAGTAAAACTGTAGTGCACTTATGAAGAGTAAAACTGTAGTGCACTTATGAAGAGTAAAACTGTAGTGCACTTATGAAGAGTAAAACTGTAGTGCACTTATGAAGAGTAAAACTGTAGTGCACTTGTGAAGAGTAAAACTGTAGTGCACTTGTGAAGAGTAAAACTGTAGTGCACTTATGAAGAGTAAAACTGTAGTGCACTTATGAAGAGTAAAACTGTAGTGCACTTATGAAGAGTAAAACTGTAGTGCACTTATGAAGAGTAAAACTGTAGTGCACTTATGAAGAGTAAAACTGTAGTGCACTTATGAAGAGTAAAACTGTAGTGCACTTATGAAGAGTAAAACTGTAGTGCACTTATGAAGAGTAAAACTGTAGTGCACTTATGCAGGTAGTTGTAATTTTCGTGTGTTAACAGTGGTCCACAAAGTGGATTTAAGCATTCATATATTTCAGGTATAGAATTTAGCATTAATAAATGTTTTCTATGTAACCACCTATCAATATTCCTAAGTTATATTTAACACTAGGGCTGTTATCGATTAATTTAAATTTAATCGTTAACTTTTGAAAAATTATTGATTAATTAATCGATAATTTTGATTAAAGCCAAAAATAGAAATTTATGACGTCATTAAACTGAACATTTCTCACGGACATTGAAAATTAAGAATATTTTGAACTAAATTTTATGACAATGTGTTGATACTTGATCGCATATTTGTGCTGAAGGTGGTACGTCAGCGATGTATTGGATACTTTTAAAGAGAATTGTTTATGGCAGTGAACACAGTAAACGTTTTCACGATCTTCGACTTTGACATCCGCAATTAGCTTAAAACAAAATTTTTGCTCAACTTTCTAGTTATATGTTTAAATTTAACAGAGCTGATGCTGTCAGCCATTTTTTAGTTGACGTCTGCCGGTCCACATAGCGTAATAAAATAAATTATAAGATTACGCGGGAGAAGTTTGTACGTAAAAAAATATAAATTATTATTAATAATTATTTATTTATTTATTATTTTTAAAAAATTAAAATATTATAAATATTTTCTTTAATTTTAATCGAATTTTTATCGATTAAATAAAAATAATTTTAATCGATAAATTTTTTTTAACGATTAATCGAGAAATTAATCGTTAATTTCCGCAACCCTACTTAACACTTGTAGAAATCCTCACTAACTAGTTTCGTTTCTCCGGAGCTCCCTGGGTCTCCGTTGTTGTGATTTTGAATATCAAATCTATGAATTCAATTAAGTTTTATTTCATCCGAAAATGTGAAAGTTTAATAAGCAATTGGAAGCAGACATTTGGGAACGCAGGGGAGAAAAGAGGTTCCGAAAACAATAATCTATAAAAGATAAAAGATGGGTGTGTGGAGGGAGTCCCCACTCTCCCTCCTAATTTATACGAACTTCATGAAAAGAAATTCATTCTTAGTCACTGTTCATTTTAAATGCCTGTTCTTAAAGGGACTGAAAGCAAACTGGTAGAAAACTGAAGTTTTTCTTAAAATCGGGTCAATGGCCTGACGTAAACGGACTATTAACTCCTGCTAGTAGGATATCGGCAAGGTGTCAAAGTTTAAGGGCCCTGGCTATCGTTAACTTTTCAAATTTATTATATATGGCTTTAAAAACATCAGTGCCGTTTAAGAATGGTTCTTAGTTCAACGTCGTTTTTCTGCTTCCTAACATTATTCCGTGTTTACAGGATCGAATACCTGTAATAGCTCAAAATAGTGTTAACTTATGTATTACAGTTGCTTCTTCTATAGTCTTTTTTTTAAAAAGTCCCATAACCTCGTGGTCGTTATAAAACCCCGTAGTCGCAAGGGGTTCTAATGTTTCCATTAGACCATTCTCGGCGCCCATCGCTCTCCAGGTCAGCGGAGGACTTTATTAGCGTTAGTCATTCATCAACATTTTTTTAGTGGCTTTAACGTGGAATCGATCCCACGCCCCTCAGCTTGTGAGGCGAGCGCACTATTGACTTTGCTATCTATAGTCTATACCGAACATTACTGCGCCCTGTCTTGTACGCTTAATCGTGTTCATGGTTTGTGTCTAGTCTTGCATTCTTTATTAGAGTTTTGAATGTTTATACTGTGAATGCTGAAATAGCGTCTTAGAAATAGAAAAAAAGTTTTTAGAAAATGTTATTTGGACTTGGTGATCATTGAATCCATAACACTTGTTAGGCGTTGAACACATCCATACACACCTCTCTCACGCACAGAAACACACACATACACACAAATTGTAAACTAAACAATTGTTTTATATATAATTAGGGGTCTACCGATATGCATTTTTTCCGATATTGCCGATATCGATATTACCGATATTTTTTCCCCATATGAGTATTTGTTAGAACAAAAACCAGCGGTCATATTTGATGACGTCATTCTCAAATTTATCACTCGTAATTATTATTATTATTACACGCTTTTATTTAAGTCACACTGTTTCAAACTGTTTGTATGTTGTATTTTCCACCCATCCATCCGTCAAATCTTGTAACGTAAAATTAAACCACTTCTGATGGCCCTAGAAATCTCAAAATTTTACCACAGATAGGTCTTGGATGACAATGCATTGTATCAAAATTTCAGATCGATCGAATGTACTGTAATTAAATTAATGCATTTTTAGTTTATGTCTGTATTTCGTTCTATTTCTCACACGACGCCTATCGACATAGTAATTTTCAAGGCGAGGGCGGGGATGCCAGAACCAATGAAAAAATGGGGGCATGTCGTCTCCAGCCAATCGGTGTTAGGTGAACATGTGAAGACTGTGTGCGTTCATGGCCTTTGCGCACGTGGTTTTACTATTGGTCTGTCATGCAGATACCGACAACGTTTACATCACGTGTTTAACAGCTCCGTAATACGAAACTAAATCTAAATTGACCTGATAATACAAGACGAGCAAAAGGAGTTTTGATTATTCAAACATTCCCTTTTAGCAATTATGCCCCTTCTCACACCCACATTAAAAAAAATTGAGACTTAAAACTAGAAAATAAAATACTTTAAAAAAATCTTTTTTTAAAAAAGGACACGCTTTTATTTACATATAGAAAGTGCACTGAAATAATAAAATAAAAATGTTCTATGATTACAGGTAAAATCCGTGAACCTATCCACTGCACATAAAAGCGTGGGGCGCTCATCAGGGCGTTTCAACCCCGGACGTTTCGACCCTTTCGCTTCTAAACCGTGAAATGTTTTTAATTATTCTTTGTTGTTTTGTTTTTTTAAATTTTAAAATATTATTTTTTGGTATATTACCTTTTAAAAATTAAGAACAGTATCTCCACTCCTATCCCAAACTAAACACACTTAAAATGGAGCTACTTTATTATTGGGTTTTAAACATGTATATATTTAAGTCGTTCAAAGATCTTCGCTGTGACAACAAAAACAACAACAAAAAATGAAATTTGCTTGCTTGCTTTTTTTTAATTGTTTTTTTTTATTAATTTTATTAAGGTGTCGACATGCTGAACGCAGTCGCTGAAACCATTACAAACCCCGCGCCCTTTACATTCACTTCTGTCTCTGCGTTCATTAACATGTGTATACCTCCCTAGCAGAAATACTGGTTTTTAATAAGACGTACAAAGTTGTCAATATTTAATGTTCATAAATTTCAATAGTTAATACCGCCGCCTAAGCAGATTATAACATTAAAGCTGCTGGACTTGTATGAACGTTACGTCATTGTTGTTTACATTTTGTCCGAGGGTTTCATAATCCCATGTTACGAAGGCTAGACCCAGTGACCACCACAGCAAGCCGTGTGCTGGCGAGGGTAAATAGAGTTAGTGGGGGCAGAGAGAATGTACGCATCTTTAGAAAGGACTATCTGACCACATTGCCTTTGTATTGTCCGATTACATCGGACGGGGTGAGGGTGGAGTTAGATAGGTTTGGAAGGACTTTCTACTTCAGAGGAATTGCGCATTTATCACAATCATGAATTCGCGTTGAATGTTATTTGTATATACACGGACTGGTTGTCCGTGTATATGCAAATAACGATTTCAAACTATTTAATTTTTAAGGGATAATAATTTTAAAAATAATAAATTTTTAAAAGTATATTTTTAAAAAAAGATATTTAAAAATTATACGGTGTAGATACGAAGGGGTCGAAACGTCCTGTGGTCGAATCGCCCGGGGTCGAATCGTCCGTAGTCGAACTGGCAGGGTCGAACCGTCCGGGGTCGAAGTGTCCGACGACCACCTTGCCAATGACAAGTCTTCACACGGTACATTTTGTTAATACATACGAAACGAAATGTTTTAGACATCTGCGATTCTGCGTGCATCTTTGCTATTAGAGCAATTACGTGAACATATTGTTTACATTTTACATGTTATCCATTTATTAGAGCAATTACGGTATACTTTGCATCGGCACTATTTACACAGTATTTCCGAGTATACGAAAATCGGCCGATACCTAAACAATATCATAGCACATGGCACACTGTATCGTGGCTGTACATATTAATACTAGGACTCTTTTGGCTATTTCAATACCGGTATCGGGGTCGATATATTAATTTGTGGAGATATTGTAAATCTATATGATCGTTTTTTTTCTGTTCTTTTTTTTTGTAGTCAAAATGTCACTTAATCTGAAATATCGGTGACGTCAATATCGGGACCTTTACATGCTACCGATACCGATATTGCCGATATCCAGATATCGGTGCCGATATATCGGTAGACCCCTAGTAGAAGGTTCCATAACAATGTTCATAGGAAGCTGGAAACCATCTTTGATAAAGTGAAGTGTATCATGAATGGATTTATGCGAAAAGCGGAACAGGATTTTAGTTGCCACAAGTCAATAAATCTGGCTTGGAAATCTTCCAGTAATCCTTGTAACCTATCTCTATATCCACCGAGTTTTCTAAGTTGAATTCCATCCACAGAGTATCAGCTAACTCTATTCTGAAGACGAGGAAGTGCTTAAAGTCTCTTGACAGGATATCTCTTTGAAGAATCTGTATTTTATTCTGAAAGCTAAAAACAGTCTGTATAAGATCGGAAATAAGCTTATCCTTTCCTTGGAACGAAAGGTTCAGAGTTTGTAGATGCTGCATAATGTCAGTTAGAAACATCAAATTGTCCATCCAAGCTTCGTCCACCAGCTGTGGATAAGACTTGTCATTTTCTGAAAAGAGAGCAGTAATGGGTTCAAGCAAGTCTACAATCTGTTTAAAACATTGCTGGTAGATAACCACCTAACAACACAGTGAAATGAAAGGTCATCTGGTTTGTCTGTGTGATCTAGCTCACCAATGAAGTTTTTGAACTGCCGGTGATTCTTTGTGCTTGAACAAATGAAATTCACAATTTGTAGAACCGTGGTCATTACACTTTCGAATTTAAAATATTTGGCTGCAAGATTTTCTCTGTGAATGATGCAGTGTACAGGAAGGATATCCGGATATTTTGGATCATTCATTAAAAGCCCCATCAGACCTACATTTTTACCAGTCATTGGCGGTGCTCCATCCGTTGCCACACGTCTATTTAGTGGTACACCAGCATCCACCAGTATTTTATCAAGGGCGTTTTTACATCAATACCGCGAGTGGTATCTTTCAGTGCCACCAAGTTTAATAGCTCTTTTTACAGTGTTAGCATTTCGGCCACGTCTTTAGAGAAGCAGGCTCAGAAAATGTGCCGAGTCATCTTGTGCTGTAACAAAATGGAGGGCCCCATCCCTGGGCGGCAGTTTCACAACTAGGAAGAAGACCAACAAGCCTTGATCAACGTGACCAACAAGCCTTGATCAACGTGACCAACAAGTCTTGATCAACGTGACCAACAAGTCTAGATCAACGTGACCAACAAGTCTTGATCAACGTGACCAACAAGTCTTGATCAACGTGACCAACGAGTCTTGATCAACGTGACCAACAAGCCTTGATCAACTTGACCAACGAGCCTTGATCAACGTGACCAACAAGCCTTGATCAACTTGACCAACGAGCCTTGATCAACGTGACCAACAAGTCTTGATCAACGTGACCAACGAGTCTAGATCAACGTGACCAACAAGTCTTGATCAACGTGACCAACAAGTCTTGATCAACGTGACCAACAAGTCTTGATCAACGTGACCAACAAGTCTTGATCAACGTGACCAACAAGTCTTGATCAACGTAACCAACAAGTCTTGATCAACGTAACCAACAAGTCTTGATCAACGTAACCAACAAGTCTTGATCAACGTAACCAACAAGTCTTGATCAACGTAACCAAGTCTTGATCAACGTAACCAACAAGTCTTGATCAACGTGACCAACAAGTCTTGATCAACGTGACCAACAAGCCTTGATCAACGTGACCAACAAGTCTTGATCAATGTGACCAACAAGCCTTGATCAACGTGACCAACAAGTCTTGATCAATGTGACCAACAAGTCTTGATCAACAAGTCTTGATCAACGTAACCAACAAGTCTTGATCAACGAGACCAACAAGTCTTGATCAACATAACCAACAAGTCTTGATCAACGTGACCAACAAGCCTTGATCAATGTGACCAACAAGTCTTGATCAACAAGTCTTGATCAACGAGACCAACAAGTCTTGATCAACAAGTCTTGATCAACGTGACCAACAAGTCTTGATCAACAAGTCTTGATCAACGTGACCAACAAGTCTTGATCAATGTGACCAACAAGTCTTGATCAATGTGACCAACAAGTCTTGATCAACGTGACCAACAAGTCTTGATCAACAAGTCTTGATCAACGTGACCAACAAGTCTTGATCAATTTGACCAAGTCTTGATCAACAAGTCTTGATCAACGTGACCAACAAGTCTTGATCAATGTGACCAACAAGTCTTGATCAACGTGACCAACAAGTCTTGATCAACGTGACCAACAAGTCTTGATCAACGTGACCAACAAGTCTTGATCAATGTGACCAACAAGTCTTGATCAACGTGACCAACAAGTCTTGATCAACATGACCAACAAGCCTTGATCAATGTGACCAACAAGTCTTGATCAACATGACCACAGTCTTGATCAACATGACCAACAAGTCTTGATCAACGAGACCAACAAGCCTTGATCAATGTGACCAACAAGCCTTGATCAATGTGACCAACAAGCCTTGATCAATGTGACCAACAAGTCTTGGCTCATTAGACATATTTTTTTTTAAATGTTTACTTTGGGTACAAGTCTACGGGACTACAATTCCTAGTTTAAACGTTCAAGACTTGTTTAAAAAATGGCAGTGATTGTTATGGGAATGGTACACTTACGAAGGAAGGGCAATTATTTTTAAATAATCTATTTATTATAGTTTAGATAAAATAATTATTTTAAAGAATGAGTGAAAGAGTAAAACTGTAGTGCACTTATGAAGAGTAAAACTGTAGTGCACTTATGAAGAGTAAAACTGTAGTGCACTTATGAAGAGTAAAACTGTAGTGCACTTATGAAAAGTAAAACTGTAGTGCACTTATGAAGAGTAAAACTGTAGTGCACTTATGAAGAGTAAAACTGTAGTGCACTTATGAAGAGTAAAACTGTAGTGCACTTATGAAGAGTAAAACTGTAGTGCACTTATGAAGAGTCAAACTGTAGTGCACTTATGAAGAGTAAAACTGTAGTGCACTTATGCAGGTAGTTGTAATTTTCGTGTGTTAACAGTGGGCTACAAAGTGGATTTAAACATTCATATATTTCAGGTATAGAATTTAGCATTAATAAATGTGTTCTATGTCACCACCTACCAATATTCCTAAGTTATATTTAACACTAGGGCTGTTATCGATTAATTTAAATTTAATCGTTAACTTTTGAAAAATTATTGATTAATTAATCGATAATTTTGATTAAAGCCAAAAATAGAAATTTATGACGTCATTAAACTGAACATTTCTCACGGACATTGAAAATTAAGAATATTTTGAACTAAATTTTATGACAATGTGTTGATACTTGATCGCATATTTGTGCTGAAGGTGGTACATCAGCGATGTATTGGATACTTTTAAAGAGAATTGTTTATGGCAGTGAACACAGTAAACGTTTTCACCATCTTCGACTTTGACATCCGCAATTAGCTTAAAACAAAAATTTTGCTCAACTTTCTAGTTATATGTTTATATTTAACAGAGCTGATGCTGTCAGCCATTTTTTAGTTGACGTCTGCCGGTCCACATAGCGTAATAAAATAAATTATAAGATTACGCGGGAGAAGTTTCGTACGTAAAAAAATATAAATTATTATTAATTATTAATAATTATTTATTTATTATTAAAAAAAGAATTAAAATATTATAAATATTTTCTTTAATTTTAATCGAATTTTTATCGATTAAATAAAAATAATTTTAATCGATAAAAAAATTTAACGATTAATCGAGAAATTAATCGTTAATTTCCGCAACCCTACTTCACACTTTTTAAAAAAATTATAGAAATCCTCACTAACTAGTTTCGTTTCTCCGGAGCTCCCTGGGTCTCCGTTGTTGTGATTTTGAATATCAAATCTATGAATTCAATTAAGTTTTATTTCATCCGAAAATGTGAAAGTTTAATAAGGAATTGGAAGCAGACATTGGGGAACTCAGGGGAGAAAAGAGGTTCCGAAAACAATAATCTATAAAAGATAAAAGATGGGTGTGTGGAGGGAGTCCCCACTCTCCCTCCTAATTTATACGAACTTCATGAAAAGAAATTCATTCTTAGTCACTGTTCATTTTAAATGCCTGTTCTTAAAGGGACTGAAAGCAAACTGGTAGAAAACTGAAGTTTTTCTTAAAATCGGGTCAATGGCCTGACGTAAACGGACTATTAACTCCTGCTAGTAGGATATCGGCAAGGTGTCAAAGTTTAAGGGCCCTGGCTATCGTTAACTTTTCAAATTTATTATATATGGCTTTAAAAACATCAGTGCCGTTTAAGAATGGTTCTTAGTTCAACGTCGTTTTTCTGCTTCCTAACATTATTCCGTGTTTACAGGATCGAATACCTGTAATAGCTCAAAATAGTGTTAACTTATGTATTACAGTTGCTTCTTCTATAGTCTTTTTTTTAAAAAGTCCCATAACCTCGTGGTCGTTATAAAACCCCGTAGTCGCAAGGGGTTCTAATGTTTCCATTAGACCATTCTCGGCGCCCATCGCTCTCCAGGTCAGCGGAGGACTTTATTAGCGTTAGTCATTCATCAACATTTTTTTAGTGGCTTTAACGTGGAATCGATCCCACGCCCCTCAGCTTGTGAGGCGAGCGCACTATTGACTTTGCTATCTATAGTCTATACCGAACATTACTGCGCCCTGTCTTGTACGCTTAATCGTGTTCATGGTTTGTGTCTAGTCTTGCATTCTTTATTAGAGTTTTGAATGTTTATACTGTGAATGCTGAAATAGCGTCTTAGAAATAGAAAAAAAGTTTTTAGAAAATGTTATTTGGACTTGGTGATCATTGAATCCATAACACTTGTTAGGCGTTGAACACATCCATACACACCTCTCTCACGCACAGAAACACACACATACACACAAATTGTAAACTAAACAATTGTTTTATATATAATTAGGGGTCTACCGATATGCATTTTTTCCGATATTGCCGATATCGATATTACCGATATTTTTTTCCCCATATGAGTATTTGTTAGAACAAAAACCAGCGGTCATATTTGATGACGTCATTCTCAAATTTATCACTCGTAATTATTATTATTATTACACGCTTTTATTTAAGTCACACTGTTTCAAACTGTTTGTATGTTGTATTTTCCACCCATCCATCCGTCAAATCTTGTAACGTAAAATTAAACCACTTCTGATGGCCCTAGAAATCTCAAAATTTTACCACAGATAGGTCTTGGATGACAATGCATTGTATCAAAATTTCAGATCGATCGAATGTACTGTAATTAAATTAATGCATTTTTAGTTTATGTCTGTATTTCGTTCTATTTCTCACACGACGCCTATCGACATAGTAATTTTCAAGGCGAGGGCGGGGATGCCAGAACCAATGAAAAAATGGGGGCATGTCGTCTCCAGCCAATCGGTGTTAGGTGAACATGTGAAGACTGTGTGCGTTCATGGCCTTTGCGCACGTGGTTTTACTATTGGTCTGTCATGCAGATACCGACAACGTTTACATCACGTGTTTAACAGCTCCGTAATACGAAACTAAATCTAAATTGACCTGATAATACAAGACGAGCAAAAGGAGTTTTGATTATTCAAACATTCCCTTTTAGCAATTATGCCCCTTCTCACACCCACATTAAAAAAAATTGAGACTTAAAACTAGAAAATAAAATACTTTAAAAAAATCTTTTTTTAAAAAAGGACACGCTTTTATTTACATATAGAAAGTGCACTGAAATAATAAAATAAAAATGTTCTATGATTACAGGTAAAATCCGTGAACCTATCCACTGCACATAAAAGCGTGGGGCGCTCATCAGGGCGTTTCAACCCCGGACGTTTCGACCCTTTCGCTTCTAAACCGTGAAATGTTTTTAATTATTCTTTGTTGTTTTGTTTTTTTAAATTTTAAAATATTATTTTTTGGTATATTACCTTTTAAAAATTAAGAACAGTATCTCCACTCCTATCCCAAACTAAACACACTTAAAATGGAGCTACTTTATTATTGGGTTTTAAACATGTATATATTTAAGTCGTTCAAAGATCTTCGCTGTGACAACAAAAACAACAACAAAAAATGAAATTTGCTTGCTTGCTTTTTTTTAATTGTTTTTTTTTATTAATTTTATTAAGGTGTCGACATGCTGAACGCAGTCGCTGAAACCATTACAAACCCCGCGCCCTTTACATTCACTTCTGTCTCTGCGTTCATTAACATGTGTATACCTCCCTAGCAGAAATACTGGTTTTTAATAAGACGTACAAAGTTGTCAATATTTAATGTTCATAAATTTCAATAGTTAATACCGCCGCCTAAGCAGATTATAACATTAAAGCTGCTGGACTTGTATGAACGTTACGTCATTGTTGTTTACATTTTGTCCGAGGGTTTCATAATCCCATGTTACGAAGGCTAGACCCAGTGACCACCACAGCAAGCCGTGTGCTGGCGAGGGTAAATAGAGTTAGTGGGGGCAGAGAGAATGTACGCATCTTTAGAAAGGACTATCTGACCACATTGCCTTTGTATTGTCCGATTACATCGGACGGGGTGAGGGTGGAGTTAGATAGGTTTGGAAGGACTTTCTACTTCAGAGGAATTGCGCATTTATCACAATCATGAATTCGCGTTGAATGTTATTTGTATATACACGGACTGGTTGTCCGTGTATATGCAAATAACGATTTCAAACTATTTAATTTTTAAGGGATAATAATTTTAAAAATAATAAATTTTTAAAAGTATATTTTTAAAAAAAGATATTTAAAAATTATACGGTGTAGATACGAAGGGGTCGAAACGTCCTGTGGTCGAATCGCCCGGGGTCGAATCGTCCGTAGTCGAACTGGCAGGGTCGAACCGTCCGGGGTCGAAGTGTCCGACGACCACCTTGCCAATGACAAGTCTTCACACGGTACATTTTGTTAATACATACGAAACGAAATGTTTTAGACATCTGCGATTCTGCGTGCATCTTTGCTATTAGAGCAATTACGTGAACATATTGTTTACATTTTACATGTTATCCATTTATTAGAGCAATTACGGTATACTTTGCATCGGCACTATTTACACAGTATTTCCGAGTATACGAAAATCGGCCGATACCTAAACAATATCATAGCACATGGCACACTGTATCGTGGCTGTACATATTAATACTAGGACTCTTTTGGCTATTTCAATACCGGTATCGGGGTCGATATATTAATTTGTGGAGATATTGTAAATCTATATGATCGTTTTTTTTCTGTTCTTTTTTTTTGTAGTCAAAATGTCACT